>JAXCLQ010000015.1:8983838-8995730 GCA_035584115.1 Cedrela odorata
TGGCTAAGTTATTGAATGGATGCACGACTTATCATGGGGGAAGGCAAAGTCAGTGGGTCCTAATTAATTAATTAATTAATTAATTTATATCATAGCTTTTGCTATTTTTAGAATATTATTCTTATTTAATCCAACAAATTAGAAGCTTTAGATCAGCAACTACTTTCTCGACTCTTTTAAGAAGCAGCTTTTTTAATATATGGCTGAAATGGGGTGGAACAAAAAGCACTTTCAGCTAATTTCAGCCAATAATCACTTCTTTGGAAGTATGTTTATCATACTGCCTAACACACTGATTTTTTTTTTTTTGGATTTTTAGATTCAATGTAGGGATAATATGGTCATTTCATCTACTTTTATTGAAGTTTGTCTAAAATACAAACTTAAAAATAAATAATAAAAAAAGAAAAAGAAGTAGATTAATTAGAAGAAGAAGAAGAAGAAGAAGAAGTAAATATTCCTAAAACTAATGACTTTATGAGTGGGGGGTGCATTAATTCAAGTCTAAAAGTAATTGGTTGAGTAGTTGAATTTAGACTATTTTACAAGTTGGCACTCATCATAAATTTAATTGATCTCCCTCATAACATTTAAATAAAATAAAGTTAATTTAATTTTAAAAGAGTTTTAAAACCCTCACTTAAATTTTAAGATTCAGTATGAATCTTCTTCAACTAAAAACTAATTGAAGGGTGTGTGAAATTATCTTATGTGGAAATGAAGTGCGTGTGATTTATAATTTTACTTATTCTCGTAAGAGTCGAGGCACCTGCTTAAGCTAAACTTCATGAAACAAAGTATGGGGCCCATTCAGTAAATTGTCAGTAACAAACATTTGAATGAGTCATTAGCGGTTGTGAATGAAAGTGACAGTTGTAAGGCAAAGAGAGAGAAAGAAAAGGGACCCCATGAAAGCTGAACAAAGCTGTGACTAGCTTCCTAAGTCATCACTCAATCCCCACCTGCAAATGCCACTTAAATCCTAGGGAAGACAGACCCAATGACTTCTTGTAAATAGTATGCATACTTTTCTCTCCCCATTTGATTTCTTTCTTCTTGCTTTTTTTAAAAAAAGCTTGTTAGACATTCAAGAGATCATGATGATTTCAATGGATTCCCAGTCTTTTCTCATCATTATCAAAATCATGGTTTATTTATTTCAACCGTGAAATTCAATTTGGTGAATGATATTCCTTCTGGGTTTGATGATATGTAAGAGTGAGACTGATTTTTGCTGGTGCTCTATATTTTGGTTCTTTCAAAATACTGTGTGTTACTCTTGGGATTTTCCTGTGAATTTTGAATCCATGGCAATTGTTTTTGGATTGTAATGTGTGCTTCAAGAATAGAAAATGGAGTCCAAATTTGATTGATGCACTTTTCTGAAAATCCAATGGCGAAGAAGAGGTGCTGGTTTGGTTGGGTGAAGAAACTCTTCGTTTCTGAGGCGAGAACTAAAACAGACAAGGTTTAGTTACACTATGCTTATCAATGATTTTCATTCCTTCTGTGTTGTTAATCTTGAGTAGTGATGTATTTCGTAATTTTGCCCACAGAGATCAAAGAGGTGGAAATGGGTTTCTGGAAAGATTAAGTTTAGACAATACCCTGCTATTACAGCGCCAAAAAGCACATTGAATGAAGCAACAGAAGAGCAGAGAAAGCATGCTTTGAATGTTGCCATGGCAACAGCTGCTGCTGCTGAGGCCGCAGTTGCTGCTGCTAAGGCCGCAGCTGAGGTTGTTCGGCTGATGGGCACCTCTAAATCTTACCATCATTTCACCGAGAGCGATCGAACCTTGGCTGCCATTAAGATTCAAAGTGCTTTCAGGGCACATCTAGTGAGTTTCTTGAATCTCTCTTTTTATCTAGATTACGTTAATTTATCTTCAACTCTGTTAATGCTGTTATGCATGTAACTAAAACTTTTATAATTGATTGTTGCCCGGAAACAATCAAGTTTAATTCCGACTTCAAATTATATTTTTCAATTGTAAGAGAACCTTCTGGAGTATGGCAGAACCCTAAGTTGGAGAGTTGAAGTAGACCAAAGTCAAATCATTTATCCACAAATTAACTCGGAAAATTGTTTTGTATAGTCTACTGCTTTTGCATCCAAATAAGTAGACAGGTGTATTAAATGAGAATTTATGAGCCAAAATTTCTGATGCAATTCCTAATATTTTTGTTCTTTCATTTGATTTTCAGTAAAGAAAGCTGAAATTTCTTTAAAATTAAACAAAATTGGTTTGGGTGTTCCCTCAGTTTGAGTTCAGATGCTGCTGATTTATGAAAACTGATATATAGGTTTTGCTAAAATAAGCTGAAGCTGGTAATTGATATTAACTTCCAAATGAGAGTGAAACAGGCAAGGAAAGCACTACGAGCATTGAAGGGGCTAGTGAGGCTTCAAGCTATTGTTCGTGGGCGAGCTGTTAGACGTCAAACAATAACCACACTGAAGTGCTTGCCGTCCAGTGCAGAAAAGCAGCCAGGGTTCCATGAAAAGAAAGATGTAGTTTGTAAATATGGGGAAAATAAAAAGTGTGTCAGGTCAAAAGAGGAGTTGGGAGACAAGGAAACAAAGGTACATGAGATGGTGTAGATAACCTTTCATTTTCTTCTTAAATGTTTTCTTTACCTAAATATGATAAATGCTTCCTTAGTTGTGTTCAAAAGCATCTTAGAGGTAGACCGACTGAGCTATGATAGGCAAGGGAATGATATTGAGGAGCCCATTTTTAATATCATTGCTCATGGGAGGATATCTTTTCTGACTAAGAAAATAAAGTCAGTAAATTGTATGCAAGTTCAATGTAATTTTATTATCTTTAATTTGTTTTCCGAGTAAAATAGTGATAACCAAGAACCCCGTCAGTTTGTAGTAAAAGATATGGCACAGGTTATTACACCTTGTAGTCTCGTATAGAGCTATTCTTTATTGTAATAGCCTTAGCATGTCCATAATTGATGCAGCTGCTTATTCAACTTTGTTCTGTTTCTGAATTGTGTTCCTTCATTTGGTCTACTACAAAATTTTTGCCATGGACAGCCTGAAAAGAATGATCAAAGAAGTTGGGATTACAGTATTTTTTCAAAGGAAGACATGGAAACGATATGGTTAAGAAAGCAAGAAGCTGCTACCAGAAGAAAGCGGATGATGAAATACTCATATTCCCACCGGGTAATTTTATCTCAGTTTTCTTCTTCCATCAAAGCTTGTTTTGGGTGCTGATTTGCCAGAAAAAGAAAAATGTAAACATGTTAACAGCTATTTCATTCTTCTATAAATGCTAGCTTTCAAATATCTTTCTGTGTTCTGTTTTCAACTTCTTAACTGAAATTCTCGAACTCTGGAAAAACAACATAATAATCCCTTTCAGGAGAGGAGAAATGTCCATATGCTGGAACAATCTGTACCCCACAGGGAAAATGAAAGAGAGAGCTTCCAGCTGGAAAAAGTGGGAGATACGGGGGCATATCTCAGGAAAGAATCAGAGATGTTAAAACCAGCGGAGCATTCAAATCTGATTTCTGGTGCAATATATATTCCAACTCATATTAAACTGAGAAATATGAGAAAGCATGACTCACAGGATGGATTAAATTCACCATTTTCATTTCCAAGGAGATCATTTTGTCGCGCACAACAGAATGCACTTGGAGATGGTGATCCTGTCCTAAATTCTCCTGTTTTTCCAACCTATATGGCTGGTACACAATCTGCCAAGGCAAAGGCAAGGTCTATGAGCACACCAAAGCAGCGAGTAGGATTTCTGGACGCTTGCTTTGATCACCGTGTGCCATATAGGAATGAGATCTCTCTTTGGTCTTCCTATAATGGTGAATCAATTACGAGAAATGTAAAGAGAGGTACTTTTCAACCACTATCTGTAAGCATGAATGGTCATCAATGAGACTGATATCAGCTAAGTCAGAATCAGAAGGTGGTTTGAAATGATTTTCTCCCAAAGTGGTTCATGTTCAGTCATGCGTAAGAACCTTCAACTTGTTGCTAGCAGAAGAAGCAGTGTTGATGTGTTTTACTAAAATGGAATTGCAACATCTTGTTTCTGGTAGACCTTATTGAAATCTTTGAGGTACATGTTTCTGTTCACTTATCGATTGATTTTTGGTTGTGCTTGTTGAAAAGGTTGAGGGGTGTGGGTTTGTGGTGTTGTTTTGACTAGTCCATATGTTGTTATGGCAAGAATTTTGGTCAGGTATTCATTGACAGGTTTAATTTTTTTTTTTTTTTTTCAATGAGAAAACTTGTAATGAAAATTTTCATTTTTTGCCGAAATTGTTCATTGTCCAAAAGAAACAACACCATGACTACGGTAAGAGTCTCAGGTTGTTTATCATCAATCACAATAGTCTTAATAGAGAGTATTTTCTTCATTGTTTAAAAAATCACATAATCTTTAAACTTGTTAGTGTCAATAGTAGGTGTTTATGATAAACTGTAACTTTGGATATACTGTCAATTGTCAGACACCTATAATTTGATCCTTAAGACACTGGACATATGCAACAGAATTCAAGAATGGGACACACAAAAACAAAAAGGAGTGTTGGTAGTGCAGTGGGATTAGAATTTAGACAATAACCAAGAATTCGATTAACTGATATTGAAGTAATGTTTAGCAGTGTATTTGTGTAGCCATTCTGTAGGCAAGAATAAAAGTTACTTGCGAAGAAGTGTAAATCCCCCTATGATTTTCTTTTCTTTGCGGTGGAATGATTGAAAATTTATTGGTTCGATTTTGGTATGATTAAGTTTAAATCAAAAAATATTGATTTGGTCATTGGTTTGAATTCAATCCAAACCGTAAAAATCGAACTAATCCTATATATTTTTAAAATTTGATGACATATTTAGATGTTAACTATCCTTCAATTAATAATTGATTATTTAAACTTTAAGATATTAAATTTTGTTAAAAAATTACAGTAATTTTAGATTTTAATTTTTTTGCTATTAAGTTATTAATTTTAATTCTAAAATTTTTGCTTAAGAATGTTTGTTATAAATTTTAAAATTCAATTTTAATTTTATTTGTATATATATTTTAATGAGTATAAAATAGTCTATTTATATTTAATTAATAACACTTAAATTTAAATAATATTTTCAACTTTTTGCCCAAGATTTTAAACTAAATCAATCCAAACCATATATTATTGTCGAATTAAATTAAATTAAATTATTATTATCAATTTAAATTTATTTGATCTAAATAAAAATGGGTAGTTTTTAACCGGTTCACATTTGAACCAAAATGGAGAATACCCACATTTGCCTCTTGTGCCTCCTCCATGGCCAGAATAGTTTCTATTTCAACATTTTGGGGTCCTCCTGTTATTTAAGTAAGTAAACATTGCAATATATATATATATATATATATATATATATATATGAAGATTGTTTGCTCCACCCGATGAAAGTTATGTCTGTAACTGCAATACTTTCGCTCATATATGAAACTATTATAGTAGTTAACTTTTTTATTTAATTAATAGCTATTATTTATAAATTAGTCACTCATTTATATTTAAAATGTAACACCTCAAATAGTCCAACTCTAACCAAAAGTCTAATAACTTAATCTAACTTCAAAATATAATGAAAATAATAATAATAATAACATAAAGCAATTCTATTCTTAATCTAACTAGTAGTATAATATAATTAGACAGAAATCCAAGAGACTCAATTTGTAAATTTATTAACTCCATAATTAAAAACATTCATAACATACCTTTCTTGTGAGTATAATTATACCTTTTAGAACAAATATAATTTTGCAAACTTTTTTTAACAAACATATATAGAGAATTCTAAAAATATGATAAATTAAGAGAAAAAAAAATATTTTCTTTTTATATCAATTTTTTTTAAATTTTTATAAAATATATATATCTTTATAAGTCAAATTATAAATACTTTAATTTTTTTATTTCCAAAAAATTTTTGGGGTATGGGGGGTCATAACTCCCTAAAGCCTTATTATAGATCCCGTTACTGAATTTCATGAAAACAATCTATAACATACTTTACAAATAAAATTTTAAAATGCAATTAAATTTGTAAAATAAACAAATTTACGGATTATAAAATTTTGAATTATAAGATTTATAATATAAACAAATTTACAAAATAACAAAAATATATACATTTTTTAAAAATTCAACAATGAGATTTATAACATAAGAATAATGTTTATATTATTAAAATAAATAAACTAAAATAAGAATAAGAATTATTTAACTAGAAAAAATCATCTAATAATACCTCTAAGCATTTGAAAATTAATCACGAGCACCCTATACATCATAAGGTATAATTCACATTATAATATTTTGATCATCGTAAAATATAAATAATTTATCTTAAAATTTTCACCCTCTAAGATCAGTCCTTTTGATTAGTGATACATTAATAGTTTTTTTTTTTTAATTTTTTATAGTCATATATATTTTAAATTAAATTTCAATAAGACTAATATTTTGTTTGGTATTGAAATACAATGACTTTTAAGTTATAATTGCCGTGGGATGAAAGTATTATATGTCAAAATATTAATATAAACATAAGTGATCTCACAAAGAATTATTGTTATCAAATTCATTTTTAATTTTATTTTTAAAATTGAGTGAAATTACTCACCAACCAAGTCTTAATTAGAATAATATTTTAATTATTTATGAAACTATAAATTAGAAAACCCTAATATTTTGATCATCGTAAAACAAAAATAATATATCTTATAATTCTCACCCTCCAAGATCAGTCCCTTTTATTAGTGATACATTAATAATCTTTTTATATTCATCTTTTAAATTTCAACAAAATTAAGATTTTGTTTTGGTATTGAGATGTAATGACTTTAAACCCATAACTACTGCAAGATAAAAATATTACATGTCAAATATTAATGTAAAAGTTAGTGAATTTCATTAAAAATTGGTGTTTTAATTTTGCTTTTAAAATTAAGTGAAATTAATTCCCAACCTAAGCCTAAGCCTAAAATAGGTTTCTTATGACACTTAAAAACTCTTAATTAGAATAATATCTGAATTATGCATGAAACCACAAATTAGAAAGCCCTAAAAAATTATACCTCAAGATTTCGTTTTTCTATTTCAACAGTCTTAAAATTTTTATCTCCTAATCTACTATTCAAATTAGCCTAAAATTCGACATAATTAATTAATACTGACACTTATTGGTTTCATATACAAAATTTTCATAAAGTTGTGATTCTAAAATATATTTAATTTATAAGAAATCTATCCAACTGTTTAAATTTTGCGATTCACCACTAACATAGTTTGTAAACATTTCTTTGAGCATCAAATATTGCAAAAAAAAAAAAAAAATTATGAGGAGTAATTAGATACATATATTATAGTAATCAATGTACCACTTTTCATAATTTTGGAGGATTATTTGGCAGTTCAAAATATATATATTTTTTTATTTTTATCTAATCCCGAACTTGAACAACAGTGTCCGACTTAAAAATTGATTGTTTTTTTTCGAGGACTTGAGCGAAAAAGCATTAGGACAAGGGAGAATATACATACAGAAGTAGAGTTATGCAACTCTTCCACCCCTCAATTCTCAAGGGAGGCTGAGACATCGACATAAGAGTTGTGAAAAAGAGGTCAAAATTAAGAATTTATTAACTTATCTAAAACCCACCCAAGGATAGAATAGGAACAAATAACCCATTTCCAAATTATTCATTTTTCTATAATAATAATAATAATAATAATCAACACCTTCCGTAATGTAAATTGCATCTCCACTTTAATATATATGCTCGCACGTGTTTTATATACAAAACTATGTAAATTTTTCATTTGAAAATTCGGGTATTACATAAAAGTTAGTGATTTCATTTCACAAATTTTAAATCTAAAATGTTGACACTTTAGCAAATTTCTTTACTTGTGGGTTGGATTATGCTTAACTTGGATGTTCTCCTCAAATAAATCTCTTTAATCCTAGTGTCCTGTTAAACAAACACTAGTCAATATGTAGACACCCCCTCCTATGCTTATTTAAAAAAAAAAAAAAAAATTAGAAGAAATCTAAATATCAAGAATAATGAATTCTGCATGATTTAGATTTTTTCTGCCAAATAAATTTCTTTCACTATGGATGGTTTTGACTTGATTTGATTGTCTTCTAAACATATTAAATTTATTCAATCAGTACACTGCAAAACAAACACAAACACTATGCCGATTTTCCGCCAATACTTAAGATAACAAAGGAAATCATAAAAAATACTTTTCAAATAATGTCTTTTGCTCGCATAGAATTTTAGTATGTGTTAATTTCTTATCTTAGCAATCGACATAAGTCTCTCTCTTTTCTCAATTTCAAATTAGTTTCTTTTATAATTTTTTTTTTAAAAAAGAAACCGTTCTCTACAATTAAAACGACTAATAACTTCTTTATACGTAAGTAACTCCTTTAATCATAAATAACTCCTCTAATTAGGGATAAAAACCAAGAGTATAGGAGTCCCTTCATTTTTAATAACCACGAGTTATCAATTCAATACCTGAAATTATAAAAAGAAGTTCTTAAGAATTTTACTTAGTTCTATCCCCTCATCCTATAATCTCATTCAAGATCATATTAGTCTAATATTTAGTATCAAATCATTTATACTCATAACTAACATAAAGAAATCAAAGTAAATTAATTTGAACCTTGATTTGTACTTTACAAACTATCTTTTGTCTTGTAGGGTAGTCGTGCATGTATCAGCCACGTAGAATCTCCGAGATATATGACTATAATGTAAATATGCATTCATTAAAAAGAAAATTATAATTTAATGTTTTATAAGGGGCTTGCCTCTAAATGTTTTACCAATGGTAGATAATTAATCTGCAACTTTTTAATCATATATAGAAAGAATCATAATTCATTATTTATGTGCGGTATACTTGTAAAATTTTAATCAAGGTCGTTGCCGAGGACGGTGGTAGAAATATCAAAGTGTTCACAACAGAATAGATGACTAAATTGGTAGTTTTCATTCATTTACAGAGCAAATTGTAATTTACCATTCACTAAGGGTGTAATCACAAATCTCTATCAAAGGCAGATAGAGGACTAAGCTGTTAATATTTCTTCATTTAAGTATATAATTTAAATTAGGAATTTCCTTGGGGACATAACAATAAATTTCTCATCAGAAGCGTATACAAGACTTTAATGTAATTATGCATTCATTTAAAAAGAAAATCATAATTTAATACTTTCTGAGGGGCGTACTTGTAAAATGCTCACAAATGGTAAATACTAGACTAATTTGTAAGTTTTATATCACTTAAAGTAATAGTCATAGTTTACCATCTAATAAGGGGTGTACCTGTAACTTTACATTCAATGTCGTTCAGGGAAAGTGGCAGGAGTATCACCGTTAATTCTCAATCAAACAATTAAAGGACTAAATTACAAATATGCATTTATTTAAAGAGAGAATTGTAATTAATTATCCATTGAAGGCATAACTACAAATGTTTGAGCGGAGGCAGATAAAGGATTGAAATGACAATATTTGTCCAATTGAAGACATAATTAAAATGTAATATTTTGATGAGGGTGTAACCGTAAATTCTAAATCGATGTAACTAAAAGACTAAACTGTTAGTTTGCAATTATTTGATGAGAAACTTATAATCGAGGCTTATCTATAAATATCCAATGAATGATTTTGCCAGTTGACAGTGACGGGGATATCAAGCTTTAATTCTCAATCAAAGAAAATACAGGACTATATTGCACATATGTGGTCATTAAAAGAAATATACATAATTTACAATATTTAAAGGCGAAAATCTGTAAATTTCCAATCAATGTTGTCAAAAGAGTTTTCTTGAAAATTCTTGCAAATTTGTATAATGTGTTTTAGTTTTGTATTATTTTCGATTTAAGTTTTATGTTAGCCACTAGGATAATCTGTTTCGTCGGAGATACTGCTATTTTATGTGCTAATGGTTTATGATAGTGGTTGCTTACTAGCTCGAAGATCACTGAATCTTCAGAGAATGGAATTGGTCTTGTAGCCACCACCTGCATGTTGTTAAGTGATCATGATTGGTGATGAATTTCACATCATTAATATTCTGCGAGTCAGTAGATTGGTACTAAGTACTAACCTTTGGGTCACAATGTTTGTGGAAATCATTAAGGTCTTCTGCATCTTTCTCCATGCTTGCTGTAAAATCTTCATCAATACAGACTTCTTCCGTCCTGTCTCTTGCCCCAACTTGTCTTTGATCGTCAATATTCTTGTTTCCAATATTTGGGAAACAACAATTTTTCCATCTCCATGTCATTTGATCCATATACCTCAGGTATACATTTCCATCTGAACCTATCAACAATAGTAGATTTCAATCAGAGCAAGGGCTGGGTGCACCAACCAAGGTCACACCTTTATCTGGTGTGCCATGTTCCACCCAATTCCACCCATCCCAGGTATTCCAATGATATTCAACTAGTCCACCATCTTCCGAAAGCATGAAAAGCGAGCCTGTTAGTGATACAGATGATGGTCTCATAGCAGTTCCCGGCAGTACTGATAAAACCAAATGCTGAGATTGCTAATGCTCATGCCTCAGTTCCGTCACCTTGCTATACTGAAATAACCGACCATTTCTTCCAACAACAAACACAATTGTTGAGAATGAAGCCCTCTGATCAAGCCTTAAACTCTTTAGATTTCAGCTTGATGATACTTTAGAGAATGCAACAATAAAGAACACTGAAAACACTAGCAAGAATAATTCTGAGATGCTTTAAATCATTCACTAAAGAAACACCAGATCATTTACGTGGTTCAGCCAAAAAACCTTGGCTTACATCCACGGCAAGAATACCACACTATTCTTATTACTCCTTTGATGAATAATACAGCCAGAACCAACCAGAAAATGCCTACCGAAAGAAAAGAATAATGAAGAACAGCTTCCTCTCTGTTTTTATAGCTTCCAGAAATCAAGAAAACTAATTATTACTTCTTGATTCTGTTATTTTAACAGCTAACTTTCTAACTGAAGAACTACAAAGAAAACTGACTCTGTTTTCAGCATGCCATGTCACCCTTGCCATGTCAGCTTCAATATTATTATCATCAAAACAGAAATCTTGAAACACCGAAATCTCCACAATTCTCCACCTTGTTTCAAGCTTCTAGTAACTATCTTGTGTGTCTCTTGCATCTAGCAGTGACTAGTTGCTGTCAATCTCAACCAAGTCTAAACAGTGCTTAAATTTGGTTGATAGAAGAGGCTTTGTTAACATGTCAGCTGGATTATCACTGGTGCTAATCTTTTCTAGCCTTATTGCCCCTCTTTCAATCTCATCCCTTATGAAATGTAGCCTTACATCTTTGTGTTTTGTTCTCTCATGATGCACTTGATTCTTTCCCAAGTGTATAGCACTTTAGCTATCACAAAACACCTTTATGTAATCTTGTTTCAGTCCTAGCTCAGTTATCAATCCACCAAGCTACTTAGCCTCTTTTACAGCTTCGGTTGCTGCTATGTATTCAGATTCAGTTGTGGACAAAGCCACAACATGTTGCAGAGAAGCTTTCCAACTAACCAAGCATCCACAGACAGTGAAAAGATAGCCTATTAGTGACCTTCTCTTGTCTAAATCCCCTGCATAATCAGCATCCACATATCCAATTACCTCTTTTATTGTATTTTTACACCTGCCATACATTAAACCCAGATTGGTAGATCCTTTCAAATATCTTAGAACCCATTTGGCAGCATGCCAATGATCTTTCCCTGGATTTCCCATGAACCTACTGATCACACTCATGGCATAAGCAACATCTGGTCTAGTGCATA
>JAXCLQ010000015.1:8995830-9017639 GCA_035584115.1 Cedrela odorata
AGTGAGGTGTGACTTGGGTTTATATAAACAAAAGAGTGAAAAGACCAAAATGCCCTTAAAATCCTTGAAAAATCTTAAAAAAACCAGATTTTTGTGATGAATAGTATCGTAAATAGTGTACTATAGTATCATAACAGTGCTACAGTGCCATAAATAGTGTCGTTGAACACCTTTACTACCGGTCGACCAATTTCAAATTCAGTCGACCAAATTGCTACAGTACCCCTGACATAGCTACTATCGGTCGTCCATTTTTGGTGCTACAGTGGTTGCTACAGTGCCTCGCTATAGTTTCGTATTTAATTGTTTAATAATCTTGCGATTCAGTCTTTAAAATTTTACAATTTGTTCCTTTTTTCAATTTTTTGAAAAATACAACTAAATCTATATTAATAATTTTATTAAGTTAACTTAAGTTCTCCTAAGCCTCATTAATGTATAAAACAAATCTTGAATCATACACGTGTGATACTGAATATTCTTAAATGACCATTTTACCCTTGTATTCAAAGAACATGGTTTACATATTCTACTTATAAAGAAGTAGTTCAATGTTTAAAAATTGATAAGTGGAAGAAAGGTACGAATGAAGAAATGTAATCTCTTCGAAAAAAGAAATTTGGGAGCTAGCTCATTTATCGAAAAATAAGAAAGCAATTTGGTGAAAATGGATATATACAAAGAGAGATAGATTTGTTGATTATAATGATGTATGCTACAAGGAAAGATTGATGGCTAAAGATTACGCTCAGAAGGAAGAGATTGATTAATGAGACATTTTCTCCAGTTGTTAAACACTCTTCTATTAAAATTTTGTTAGCCTTTGTAGCTCAATTAGATTTTGAACTAGTTTAACTCGATATAAAAATTGCATTTCTACATGGTGATTTGGAGGATGAAATTTACAGACTCAAACAAAAGGATTCAAGGTTTCTAGTAAGAAAAGTTAGGCTTGTAAACTGAAAAGATAGTTTTATGTTTTGAAACAATCTCCAAGGCAGTGGTATAAGTGATTTGATCAATTCATGATGGGTCAAAGTATACCAAAAACAAATTTGACAACAATATGTATTTTTGCAAGCTACGAGATGAGTCTTTTATTTATTTACTCTTGTATGTTGATGACAATTCAATAACTTCAAAAAATGTTGAAGAAATTGAAAAGTTGAAGGCTTAGTTGAATTAAGAGTTTAAGATGAAGGATTTAGGTAAAGTCAATAAGATTATTGATATGAAGATTAACAAAGATAAATGAAAAGGCAAGGTTTGTTTAACTTAGAAGCAATATCTAAAAAAGGTATTACAATGTTTTGGTATTACTGATTAGTCTAAACCTGTAAGTACCCTACTTTCTCCATATTTCAAGTTAAGCGCATTGTTATCTCTAAAAATGGATGAAGAATAAGAATTTATGTCAAAAGTTTTGTATTCTAATGTGGTTGGTAGCTTGATGTATGCTATAGTGCGTACAAGGCTCGATATTTCACATGCAGTTGGAGTTGTGAGTAGGCATATGCATAATCCAAGCAAAGGAAATGATTATGGTGACAAGTTGTGGAATTGATTCTACGATATTTATCAGATGCTGTAGACATTTGCTTAATCTTTGAGCAGGTTGATAAATGTGATTAGTATGCTATTGGTTATGATGATTATGATTATGCTGGTGATTTGGAAAAACGTAGATCTACTACTATTTCTATATTTACCTTTGTAAAGGTACTAATAAGTTGGAAATTTATTTTACTGTCTATAGTTGATTTTTCTACTATAACGGTAGAGTATATGACAATTACAATGGTTGTAAAGAAAATGATTTATTGCAAGGAATATTGGAGAAGTTGGGAATTGTTTAGAAGAATCTCACTATTTATTATGCTAGTCAAAGTGTTATTAATTTAGCGACGAATCTAGTGTACCATGTTTGGAGGAAGCATATTAATGTTCATTATTAATTTATTTGTGGGATTATTTGTGAAGGAAAGATTTTGATTAATAAGAATGAGATTGCGGAGAATCCTTCAGATATATTAACTAAAGTGGTGACAATGATCGAATTCAATCATTATTTGGACTTGATCAATAACTTGCGAGTTTGATAAGGTCATTTAGTGTATTTGGAGGTATTGCTGATTTTGACAGAATATACAAAAAAAAAAATATTTTTTATTGGATAAAATTGGTTAATTAAGCTAAGGATGAAGATTTCTTAAGTTTGACTTTATTAGCCAAATATTTTGATATCCCATATTGGTAAGATATCTATTTAAGACTCCAACTTGGGCTTATAAATTATAAATTAAAATCCAGGCAAAATTCGCATGGTGTTATTTTGTATCCCAAACCAAATATCAATTGAGTCCTAATAAAATTTTAATTGAGTCTCGAAAATCTAATTTCAAATAGAAACTTTTAATTTATATTTTCTCTTTTAGGTCCCTATTTATTTATGAATTTTTGTAATTTAACCTAGTTTTGTAATTAGTCTACTTGAATATAGTGAAGTTTTCAACAATATTTGAGAACGTAGGTAATTATACTGTTGAATATTGTATTATTATTTTATTATTGCATTTAGTAGTTTTCTACTTTATTGGTATTTTGCTTTATACTTATTATATCTCAATAGCTATAGTTAGTAGTTTTTTGTTAGTAAAACAAAAAGTTTCCATTGTACAACAATTGATATTAAAGCCAACTCAAGACAACGTTGTGAGACTCGTTTGTTTTATATAAAGATAACATCTCCACTTGCTGGAGTCTTATATGAGAGGAGAGATTGTTATGCTGCACTAAAAATTTCTCCCATTTAGAGTCTTGTATGAGAGGGGAGATTGTTATGAGCACCAATGATTTCTCCCATTTAGAGCGTCTCGCATCGATTAATTAAGAGAAGGTCTATAAGTTTATATATGGGAGAAATTCGTCATCTATTGAACTAATCTTTTTAGCTTATACTTCGTTTTTTAAATGAAAAAGATAGTATTTCCTTCGTTGGCGAAGGCTTCGTCCAAGAAGGTGATTGCTGAGTTATTTCATATTAACATAGAATGCATCATTCCATTGAATACACTAGCTCGTGCTTTGAAATCCAAAAGTTCAGCATCTTGCAGGAAATTTATGACAAATTTTGAAACTAATAGATCTAGATCCACGTATATTTTAATAAAACCTCGGGATAGTTACTATAAAAACTTTTAGATGAATAATAATTATAAAAAAATACTTGGATAATGTGGTACATCCCTTATAAGTGTTATGTAAAGCTCAATTTTTGATGCACTGCATTGTACTCTCTAATTCTATGGCCATTGAACAGCTCAAAAGCCACATATTATTCCCTTATGAATTGTATAAGATGATATAATTATAAGAACATGCAATTCATCAAAAAAGTTTTCACATAACTCTTGGAAATTTATTAATATTCATCTTCTTCTTCTTGGGACATCCACAGCTCAAAAGCCACATTGCCCTGACTATGCTGGCTACAATTTGGAAAGCAAGAGATAAAGTTTGTATTAATTTCTTCCAATTTTATAATGTTGGCCAAGTTATTGAATGCATGCATGGCTTATCATGGGGGAAGACAAACTCAGTGGGTCCTAATTAAATTTATATCATAGCTTTTGCTATTTCTTAGAATATTATTCTTATTTAATCTAACAAATTAAAAGCTTCAGATCGACAAAGTACTTTGTTGACTCTTTTAAGAAGAAGCTTTTTTTAATATATGCCTGAAATGGGGGAGTAACAAAAAGCACTTTCAGTTTACTACAGGCAATAGTCCCTCCTTTGGAATTATGTTTACCATTCTGCCTAACACATTGATTTTATTTTGAATCTTAAGATTCAATTGTACGGGTAATATGGTCATTTAACTATCATCATTGTATTAAATTCATGATGTTTTGATATATTAGTGTTACAGAAAATTTTCATTTACTATTTATTGGAGTTTGTGTAAAATATAAATTTGAAAGTAAATAAAAATGAAAAAGAAGTAGTTAGATGACGATGCATGAAATTAAATATTCGTTAAACTTATGGGTGCATTACATTAATTCAAATTTAAAAGTAATTGATGATAATTCAGCCCACTTGACAAGTTGGCACTCATCACAAATTAATTTAATTGATCTCACTTAACATTTGAGTAAAATAAAGGCAGACCTTATTAATTTTAAAAGATTTTTGAAAACCTCACTTAAGTTTTAAGATTAGTTATGAATCTTCTTTAATTAAAAATTGTTAAGATTTTATTTTCTAATTTTGAAATATAAATTCATTTTTCTCAACTAAGATAAAAATTAGATTAAAAAATTTAAATTTTTTTTTATCAATTTAATTAATTAGTACCCATAGGTGATTA
The DNA here is from genome assembly GCA_035584115.1 of Cedrela odorata. Lineage (NCBI taxonomy): Eukaryota > Viridiplantae > Streptophyta > Magnoliopsida > Sapindales > Meliaceae > Cedrela > Cedrela odorata. The sequence continues at coordinate 9,000,203 of JAXCLQ010000015.1, forward strand.
AAATCTTTAAAATGAAACAAATTTATTAAAAGAAACGATATGAATTATATATATATATATATATTTTATTGCATCTTAGTATAAACTCTTATTACTATTACATGAAAATTATGTAAAATATCCATTAATATTATGTGAAAAATCTTTCTCAAAATTTACAAGGACAATCAACTTAGGTGACATACTATTATTATATATGTAAATTCTCATTAATATTGAGAAATTTGTTTTCTAAGTTCATTATGAAAAGTCACACCCAAAAGGGAGGCTATCATCAGAATAAAGGTAATTGTTCGTATGAATTAGATATATTGTAATAATTTGAATATATATGGTGATTAAGAGGATGGTGTCTGATCTCTGGTCTCAATTTCTTTTAGAGGAATAAGGTCTCGAACTAATTAGGGCTAAAGGGGTGGTTGGAATTGTCTAATGTGGAAATTAAGAGTGTGTGATTTATAATTACTTTCATCTCATAAGAATGAAGGCACATGCTTGAGCTAACTATATGATATTCAAAAAAAAAAAAAAAAAAAAGTACGGGGCCATTTCAGTAAATTGGGAGTACCGAACATTTGAAGGAGTCAGTTGTGAATGAAACTATGAAAGTGACAGTTGTAAGAGAAAGAGAGATAAAGAAAAGGGACCCCCGTGAAGTTGAACAAAGCTATGAATATGACTAGCTTCATAAGTCATCACTCAATCCCCACCTGCAAATGCCACATAATTCCTTGGGAAAGAGCGACCCAATGGCTAATGGGATGCTTGCTTTTCTCTCCCCATTTGATTTCTTGCTTTCAAAAAAAAAAAAAAAAAAAAAAATGCTTCTTAGTACATTCGAGAGATCATGATGATTTCATTGGATTTTCCAGTCTTTTCATCATTATCATCAGATAAAGCTTCTTCCAAATCAAGGTATATTAATTTCAAGCGTGATATTCTCCTCGGTTCGATGATATGTAAGAGTGAGACTGATTTTTTGTGCTGGTTCATTCACAAGTTAACTTTTACCATTTTTCTGTGAATTTTGAATCCAACAGTTGTGTTTGGATTTTTTAAGTTTGCTTTAAAATAGAGAATGGAGTCTAAATTTGATTGATGCGATTTTCTAGAAATTCAATGGCGAAGAAGAGGTGCTGGTTTGGTTGGGTGAAGAAACTCTTTGTTTCTGAGGCAAGAACAAAAGCAGACAAGGTTTAGTAACACTATGCTTATCAATGATTTTCATTCTTTCTGTGTTATTAATCTTGAGTTGTGATATATTTATTAATTTTACCTCCAGAAATCAAAGAGGTGGAAATGGGTTTTTGGGAGGATTAAGTTTAGACAAAACCCTGCAATTACAGCACCAAAATGCACATTGAATGAAGCAAAAGAAGAGCAAAGAAAGCATGCTTTGAATGTTGCTATGGCAACAGCTGCTGCTGCTGAGGCTGCAGTTGCTGCTGCTCATGCCGCAGCTGAGGTTGTTCGGCTGATGGCCACCTCTAAATCTTGCCATAATTTCACAGTCAGAGATCGAAACTTGTCTGCCATTAAGATTCAAAGTGCTTTCAGGGCACATCTAGTGAGTTTCTTGAATCTCTCTCTTCTTATCTAAATTATGTTCACTTACCTTCAACTTTGTTTTTTTCGTTATGTATCTTACCAAAAATTTTATGATTAATTGTTGTTCAAATTATGTTTCTCAATTGTAAGAGAACCTTCTGGAGTATAGCAGAACAGTAAGTTGGAGAGTTGAAGTAGACCGAATCGAAATATATTTGTTCACAAATTAACAAGGAAAATTCTTTTGTATAGTCTTAACTACTTTTGCATCCAAATAAGTACGCAAGTTTGTAAATTAAAATTTATGAGCCAATTCCTGATGCTATTCCTAAATTTTTTGTTATTTCATTTAATTCTCAGAAAAAAAGCTAAAATTTCTTAAAATTAAACAAAAATTGGTTTTTGTCCTCGGTTTGAATTTAGATGCTGTGATTTATGAAAACTGTTATATATAAGCTTTGCCAAAATAAACTGAAGCTGGTAATTGATATGAACTTCAAAATGGGACTGAAATAGGCAAGGAAAGCACTACGAGCATTGAAGGGACTGGTGAGGCTTCAAGCTGTTGTTCGTGGCCGAGCTGTGAGACGTCAAACAACAACCACACTGAAGTGTTTGCTGTCCAATGCAGAAAAGCAGCCAGGGGTCCATGAAAGGAAAGATGCAGTTTCTGAATATGGGGAAAATAAAAAGTGTATCAGGTCAAAAGTGGAGTCGGGAGACAAGGAAACAAAGGTACATGAGATGATGTAGATAAACTTAAATTTTTCTTCTTAAATTTTTCTTTACCGAAATAAGATAAATGCTTCCTTGGTTGTGTTCAATGTAATTTTATCATCTCTCATTTTTATTTTTCCTAGTAAAATAGCAATGATCACGAACCCGGTCAGTTTGTGGTAAAAGATATACATAGGCTATTACACCATTTAGTCTGATATAGAGTTATTCTTTCTTGTAATAGCCTTAGCATGTCTTTATGTGATGCAGCTGCTTATTCAATTCTGTTCTGTTACTGAATTCTTTTCCTTCATTTGGTCTACTAAATTTTTTTTGTAATGGACAGCCTGCAAGAAACGATCAAAGAATTTGGGATTACAGTATTGTTTCAAAGGAAGACATGGAAACTATATGGTTAAGAAAGCAAGAAGCTGCTGCCAAAAGAGAGCGAATGATAAAATACTCCTTTTCCCACCGGGTAATTTTATCTCTTTTGTCTTCTTCCATCATGCTTGTTTTGGATGCTAATTGCCAGAAAAAAAAAAAAAATGCAAACATGTTAACAGCTATTTCATTCATCAAGCAATGCTAACTTTCCAAAATCTTTCTCTGTTCTGTTTTCTACTTTATATTTGAATTCTCCAACTATGCACAAACAACAAAATAATCTTTTTCAGGAGAGGAGAAATGTCCATATGCTGGAAGAATCAGTACCTTACAAGGAAAATAGTAGAGACAGCTTCCTGCCAGAAAAAGAGGGAGATACTGGGGCATATCACTGGAAAGAATTAGAGATGTTAAAACCGGAGGTGCATTCAAATCTAATTTCTGGTGAAATATTTATGCCAACTCATGTTAAACTCAGAAATATATGGAAGCACGATTCACGGGATGGATTGAATTCACCATTTTCATTTCCAAGGAGATCATTTTGTTGCACACAACAGAATGCATTTGGAGATGATGATTCTGTCCTAAATTCTCCAGTTTTTCCAACTTATATGGCTACGACACAATCTGCCAAAGCAAAGGCAAGGTCTATGAGCACACCAAAGCAACGAGTAGGATTTCTGGATGTGCTTCGATCACCATGTGCCACATAGGAACGAGATCTCTCTTTGGTCTTCCTATAATGGTGAATCAATTACAAGAAATGTAAAGAGAGGTACTTTTCAACAACTATCTGTAAGCATGAATGGTCATCAATGAAACTGATATCAGCAAAGTCAGTATCATAAGGTGGTTTGAAATGATTTTCTGCCAAATTGGTATGAGAAAATTCATATAATAAGGGTGCTTAATACTTCATGTTAAGTCACGCCACATCTTCAAAGAAACATAATATCATGAGTAAGAACATTCTACTTGTTGCGAGCAGAAAAAGCAGTGTTGACGTGCTCTACTAAAATGAAATTGCAACATCTTGTTTCTGGTAGACTTGACCGGAATCTTTGAGGTACATTGTTCGGTTTACTTATCAATTGATTTTTGATTATGCTTGTTAGAGAGGGTGAGGTGTGGGTTTGCGGTGTTGTTTTGACTAGTCCATATGTTGTTATGGCAAGAATTTTGATCAGATGTGCAATGACAGGTTTGGTTTTTTTTGACTTTCAATGAGGAAACTTACAGTGAAAATTTTAATTTTTTGCCGAAATTTTCATTGTTTCCATGACTATAGTAAGAGTCTCATGTTATTAAAAATCATATAATCCTTCACCTTCTTAGTATCCATAGTAGGTGTTTATGATAAACTCTTAACTTACAACTTGATCCTTAAGACACTGGACATATGCAACAGAGTTCAAAAAATAGTACATAATGGAATATGCAGAAACAGAGAGTAGTGTTCATAATACTGTGGGATTGGACGACAACCAAGAATTTGATGAATTGTTATTGAAGTAGTGTCTAGTTGTGTATTTGTGTAGCTGCAAGAACAAAAGTTACCTGGGAAGAAGTGTAAATCCCGGTAAGATTTTCTTGTGCCTTCCTGGCTAGAGTAGTTCTTATTTCAAAATTTGGGGTACTATTATTCAAGTTATTTTGCATTGCTAGAGATAACACTAATAATTTATTATACATATATATGAAGATTGTTTGCTTCCGGTGGGCATTAATGATGAAGAATGTTTTTGTCACGGCATATTTGTACTTAATTTAGAAATTATAGTGGTTAAAGTGTTGAGAAAAAAAATTTAATTTTATTTGGCAGCTAATATTTATAGCATGCTTGACAAATAAGTTTTCAAAATGCAATTTAATTTGTAGTATAATCAAAATTACATAATAACAAAAATATGTACATTTGTCAAAAATTCAATAATGAGATAAATTTACAGTATTAAAATAAGTCACAATTATACCTCAGTATTTTCACCCTCTACAATTAATCCCTTTAATTAGTGATACATTAATGATCTCTTTATAGTCATGATAAACTTTTTAAATTCCAGCAACACTAAATTAGGTTCTTTATGTTTATGACACATAAAAGTTAAAACTCTTAATCAGAAAAACTGCACAATTATACCTTAATACACACACACACACACACACACACACACACACACACACACACACACACACACACATATATATATATATGTTAATTATTTTAGTTCAACACTTAACAATCCATACTCCTAAGATTTTTATCTCCTAATCTACTATTCAAATTCACCTAAAACTCAACATAATTACTGCTGACTCTTATTCGTTTCCCATATAAAATTTTTGTAACGTTTAGATTTTAAAAATATTTTTGATTTCAGATACAAGTAATCTGTCCAGCTGTTTTACATTGGGGGTTCATGACTTTAAAAATTTAACAAATTTCTTAGAGCATTAAAATAATTATTTTATTTTATTCAATGAAAAGTAATCAATGTACCAGTTTTCAGAATTTAGAAGGATTATTTGACAACTTTAAAAAATAATTATTTTCGGAACTGATGTTGAGTTTGCTGATTTTCACAACAACGTTGTCCTCTTTGAAAATTGTTAAAAATTGAATTTTCTTTAGGTAAAATAAATATTTTTGAAAAGGTTATTGTGATATATAAATTGAGATAAGTATTCAAAATCATATTAAAACCCAATTTTATTTATTAAAAGTGACATCGTTTAGCAGTCCCCGCAAAGTTCTAAACCTAATCAGTTGTCTAACGAGCAATACTTGTGATGATTCAGTCCATCTAATATGATATTAGATTACTACGATATTGTCCATTTTGAAAGAGTCTAGGACAGAACAGCAAACCTTTAAGCCCCTCACAACTTTATTATCGGTACTAATGATTTCATACTCTTAACCGAAAATACGTTGTATTAGTTATGGGAGGATAGAGCACTTATAAGCACATTCTTATATTCAATCTCAAGTAATGTGGGATATTACAATCCATCCCTTTTAGGGCTTTAATGTCTTCATTGACACATTTTTATTGGGTGAGTTGACTCTAATAATATTTGTGATGACTCGCCTAACTAAAAACAATATTATTTGCTTGGCATAGCTTAGAGTGGCACAACGGGCCCTAAGTCTTGCCCCTCATAACTTTGTTCTTGGCACCAAAGATTTCAAACCTTTGACCAAAAAGATCTTACACTTGTTAAGGGAGGGTATAGCACTTATAAGCACATCAACAGACACAATCCCAAATGATGTTGAATATTATAAATACTTGCAATAATAATAACCATTGATCCTTAAAAGACAACCTAATCTATTTAGTTGTGGGTGCTAATTAATTTAAATGGTAATTGTTTTTGAATGGTATAAAAGGTTTGGAAATCAAATCCCAACCATGTCGAATTTTGAAGAGAATTAAAATTTAAAGAAAAATAATCTATTTAACATATGAAAATATACAATATAACATATCTAAAGAAAAAATAAGTCAAACCTCTAAAGTTGAAACAACATAAGTTTCTGGATAAGGGAATATACCTACATAACGAATATACACCTAACTTGTTAATATTATTTACTATTTTGAAATCTTACAATCATTCATACAATATTACATATTTATAGCAATTTCATGAACCTAGAAACCCTAGGAAATCATCTAACTGAAGTCACGTGATTTACATCATACATTACAATTGTGTTGTACTATTTCATTGCCCTGCATTGTATTGTTTCATTGCCCTACGTTGTCTTCTAATAACACCATTTGTAGTAGGTCATTCCAAGCTCAGCTTGTTTTGTCATTGTAGGTTCAGTTTGCAACTTTTCAAGCTCTAGCATTTTAGGAACACCTTACGGCTTTCTAACTTTGGCATGCTTTTCATTTTGCAAACCAAACCACAACCTTCATGTTGACCTTGGTGCCACAAAAACTCTTATTTTGATGATAATAAATACGTCATTCAATCAAACAAATGAAAAAGTAAGTACGACGTTTAATCAAAAGCTCAAATTAGAGAATCGAGTCACAAACTTAAGGTATTCATTGTTATATCTTTGGATATATATTTCTGTGTATGTGATTGTGGTAATTATGTAAGCTCTTTACTTTTGTAAAAACACACTTTCAAAACCTAGACAAGGAACCAAAATGCAAACTTTTGAAACTTGGATTTTGGACTAAAAAGCAAAATTTTGGAACCTAGTATAAGGACCTAATACAAAATTTTCAAAACTGGATAAGGACAAATTTGTAAGATTTTCAAGAATTTTGAAAACAAAATAATTAAAAAAATTTTCCTACCATTTGTACTAGTTGGTCCACTATTTTCTTGAAAATAGTCCACCAGTTTCCTATGTTCAAGTTACGGTTTTTGAAATTTCAAAGACCAGTCGACCGATTGCTTGAATCAACCCTAATTATATAGATATATGCATTATCGTTTGTATTAGTTTTTTTACTAGTTTTTTTGACCCTAACTATAAATACAAGTGTTTTACACAATGATAAGTGATTTTGAACAATTCTCTGAAACCCAAATTACTTTCAAACATTATTCAAATTTCAAAATCAAATGTTGAGCTTACAAATTGCTATAAACACATATTATACACCTAATTATTTCATTTGTAATATTCTCTTTTATTGCTGAACCATTTAAAGGTATAATATTGTTTCTACACTTATTCTCTTTTGACAAGAGTGAAAGAAGTTGGTCTTTCATTTAAGGATTATGAGGTTAAGTGATTGTGAAGCGAAATAGCTTGTAAAATTTGAAAGGGTATTAAAAACTCCTTAGATATATATCGAGTCTTAGATTTTCAAGGCTTGTTCATAGTGAAATTTTTAAGTGAAACTTGAAGAAGTAGATGTAGGTTAAGATTATTCAAAACTACTAAATCTTGGTATTTGATATCTTTACTCACTTTCTCTATATTTTTGCACATTCTTGATATTGTGGTTTTGTTGAAATTTTAAATTTCTTATATTAATTTTTAGAAATCCAATTCACCTCGCTCTTGAGTTGCATATCAATATCTTACTTCATAACTTCACATTTTTAACTCTCTCCCTTAAACTTAACTTTCTAGGAGAATGTTGAGTTGTTTTTTAACATTAGATTTCTCTCACCTGACAAAGGCTTTGTCATGATGTCTGCTATTGTAGGCATATACCATGAACTTTTATAGGCACATACCTTATCTCTAATTTACCTCATTCTAATCTTTCTCTTATAAAATGTACATAAATTTTAATATGTTTTGACCTCCCATGGAAAATAGGGATTTATTTTGCTAATGAAGATGCATTTAAGTTATCACATTATATTATTGGCTTTTGTTATGATTTCAAGTGTAATTATTATAAAAGAGATTCTAGTCAAGCCATTTCTATTGTAGTCAATGCCATATTCAACCTTAGTGATGGATCTTGACACCACTCTTTGCTTTCTTACACTCCAAGAAACAAGGTTACCAGTAAGAAAAATTTCAAAGCCATTTGTTAACCTTCTGTCATATGTATCACTTTACCAATCTGCATCACCAAAACCTACTAAGCATATTTTTCCTCTTATAGAGTAATATAATCCTTGGTTTTATGTTCCTTTAAGGTATCTTAAAATTCTCTTGCAACATGTGCTGTGAGTTTAGGATTTTTCAAAAATTGACTCAGCTTGTTTATAGTGAATGCTATTTCTGATCTTGTAAATGTGACATACTGTAAGGCTCTTATTAGGCTTTTATAAAGAGTTATGTCATTATAGTCATTTATTGTGAATTTTGAGAACGTTTCACTATTGCTTATGAGAGTTGGCATGCTTTTGCAATTTTCCATTATAGTTTTCCTCAACAAGTCTTTGATGTACTTGGCTTGACAAAGATGAATGCCTTGTTCATCTCTTTTCACCTCAATGCCCAAAAAGTAGCTTAATCCTCTAAGAACTTTAATGAGAAGATATCATTCAATTTCTTGATGATTTCTTTTACTAAATCATTCATGCTACTTGTTATGAGAATATTATCAGCATACACTAATAGAATTACCATTCCATCCTTCATTTAAAAGAGAAATAAGGAAGTGTTTGTTTTGAAGTTCACAAACCCCCAATTTACAAGTGCTGATATCAATTTCCTATACCAGGCTCTTTGATCATGTTTAAGGCCATATAGGGCTTTGTTAAGCTTGCGAACATTGCCTGGTCTTTTCACATCTTCAAATCCTACTGGTGGTTTTACGTGAACTTCTTCTAGTAAGCTACAATTTAGAAATGCATTATTGACATTCACTTATTTGATGTCCTAGGCAAAATGTACAATTATACTTATCACTACTCTTACTGTGTAAGCCTTCATAATGGGACTAAATATTTATGAGTCATCAATTTTAGCAATTTGGTGGCACCCTTTTGCCACTAGCCTTGTTTTATATCTAGCTCACTTCAACTTTGGTTATATTTGATTATGATAACTCATTTATTTTCAATAAGTTTTGTTCCAAACTTTAGTGGCATCGATTGCCAAGTCTCATTTTTAGAAAAGCTTTATACTCCTCATTCATTGCTTCATTTCAATTTGGATCCTTTGTTACTTTTGCTGCATTTTCTAGTATCTATTCTTCTTAGTGACTTTTCCTTTCTATATGACAGAGCTTTGGTGTAAAAATCCCATCCTTAGACCTGGTGATCATTAGGTGTATGTTTAAGGTTTGTTGTTCTTATTATTGTGAAGGCATATGTGATTATGTTTTTTGGTTTATATCTATTGTAAGCTATTGTTCTAGGATTTATGGGTGGTTTGTACTACTTGTTGGATGTTGTTGATTTGTTTGAGATTGTGATGAAATTTTAATTCTAGAGTTTGTTATTGCAGAAGCAACTTGAGATGACCTTTCATTGGTCTTTTGAGCTGCAATTGAGGATAAAAGGACTAGAAGAAGTTGAGTAATCAAGATTATTTGGAAATGAAGTGAAGCTATTAACTTGAGACTGAAATGTTTTATTCTTGAAGGGAAACTCATATTCATTAAAGCTTACATAACTTGCAATCCAAGTTTTGCCTGACTTGTTTAAACACTTGTATCCTTTGTATTTAGAACTATATCCTATGAACACACTTTATTGTGTGAAATTATAACTTGTGTTTGATTGTATGGTCTGGGGTGTGGATAGTATTTACATCTCAATGTTCTAAAGAGGGAATAATCATGTTATTTTTTGTTAATCATCTCATAAAGTGTTTTGTATCTAATGTTTGAGTAGGCATTCAGTTTATTAGATAAGCTGAGATTTCAAAGACTTCCCACAATAAATTTAATGGGAGATTGACTTGTGCAAGGACTGTAAGTCATGTTTCAGTAATATACCTGTGTTTCTTCTCCACTTTCCTATTTTGAATTGAGATACAAGGACATGAATGTCGTAGGATGATTTCTTGTTGTTTAGGATTGGTTCTAGAGGTTTAAATTCACTTCCCATGTCAGTTTTAGAGTCATAATTTTCTTGTTCTAGTGTCTTTCTATTTGGTTCCTGGAGTCAGTGAAAGTATGCAATGTTTGTGACCTGTTCTTTAATGAGAAAATCCATTTGTATAATGTGGTCATCTATAATGCTTATATAGTATTTGAACTCATTTTCAGAAGTGATTGGGGCAGGTCCTCACTATGCTTATTAGAGAAGTTATTAGGGTTGGTCCTTATAAGTTTGATTAGTGAATTTCAAGTGGTTCTTTGGTCTTCAGTTCAGTTCACTGCATTTAATTGTTAACTTGTGGGTTTTTTCATATTGGCATGCACCACAAAATGAAGAAAGTTAAATTTTAATAATGAGTTTAAATTTTATTACTGGATCTTTAAGAAATTTTGATCATTTGGTGACCAAATTTTCTATTAAGAACATTTAAGAAATTTTCTAGACTCGTAGACTTGACATTGACACTGCTAACATTAGAACCTAGTAATGACTCTTGACTTGAATTCAAAACATTGACCTTTGCACAAGTAAATTGTGATCAGCAGGTAATAAACACTAGAAATGACTATTTCTTCTTCTTAATTGTTTGTCTTCAACTTCCTTTAAACTCTTGAGCAGGTATAAGTCATCTCTAACCACTCCTTATAATATCACTATCTAATTCTTGTCCTTCACAACATAGCCGATATCATAAAAAAAAAATAACATTTAAATTATTATCTTTGGTTTGTTTGGATATGATAAGCAAATTAGTCGTGATATAAGGTACATTCAGCCTGTTTTTGAGCTTTAGAGGTTCATGGTTTCTTGTATGCAAATGACTTTGCTCTATATGCAGTATGTTTAATACTCCGCCATTACCAACAACTAATTTCTCCTTACCTTTGTACTCACTTCTGATGGAGATGTTCAAGTCTTTGGTCACATGGTTGGTTGCACATTGTGAAGGTACTAGTCACCTTCACCAGCTGTTTTTGAGTGGTTATGTATGCCAAGGATTGACTTTTGTTGCTGGGAGCTTGTGCTTCAAAATCCTAATCAAAACTATGCCAACAAGCTGCAATAATGTCTAGTTTTGTTGCAGATTTGACAAATTAGTTTGGATTGATTTCTGCCTTGGCAAATTCTTCCTCTGCCTCTGCCCCAGTTGCCACCTCTGTTGGCCTGAAGTCCTTGTCCTCTTCCACCCGAGTTTCTTTTTTGATTTCATGTGTTGCCATTGTTTGTGGCTATGTTAGCCTCAATACTGATGTTGCCAAAATTGTTGTTGTGCTTCAGTCTGCATTCAAAGATGACCAGCTGTGAGAAGACATCGTTAAGAGTCATCATTTCAATCCTTAAAGAAATGTTGACAACATTGGCATCATATTCTGAGCCAAAACCATTCAAAATATGATCAACTAGATCCTTTTCACCAAGTGTTTTTCTAGTGATGGCCAAGCATTCGACATGCTTATCGTTTTATAGAAATAATCAATTATGTTCATGGCTCCTTTTTCGGTTGACTGAAGCCGGTCCTTGAGTTTCATAATACAAGCATGAGAATGAGATGAATAGAGACTTGATACAGCATCCCACAAGTTCTTGGAGATCACATAGTAGTGAAGGACACCAAACTTGTTTCACTGATAGTGGAGAGTAACCAAGTGAGCAACTGTCGTCCTTTTTTTCCACTGCTGAAATGTAGGATTTTCTATAGTGGTGAGGTCTTAGTGTTCATCAACAACAAGAATAAACCTCTCAGGAATCCTTTTGGTACCATCAATAAAACCTTAAAGATTATGTCCTTGTATTGTTAGAAGAACTTGTGTCTACCAAATCAGGTAGTTGTTCTGTCAAGTTTGACAAGAGCACTGAAAGAGAGCTTGTTATGTGTTTGAGGATTTTGTGGATTTGAAACTGCATTTGTGTTTGGATTCATGGTGTTGACAGTAGTGTTTGCCATTCTATGGCACTGATACCAAGTAAAATTGATTGAAAAACAAAGGAATATGCAGCCAACTTATTGATATTGTTTACTGTTTTGAAAACTTATAATCATTCACAAAATATTACATATATATAGCAGTTTCATGAACCTAGAAACCCTGGGGAATCATCTAACCAAAGTCACGTAATTTACATCCTACATTACAGTTGCGTTGCTGTTTCATTATCCAGCATTGTCTTCTTGTAACTCCATTTGCAGCAAGTCAATCCAGGCTCAACTTGTTTTTCCATTACAGGGTCAGTTTGTAGCTTTTCCAGCTTTGGCATTCTAGGAACACCTTGCAGTTTTTCCAGCTTGGCACACCTTTCATTTTGCAAACCAAACACAACCTTCATAGCCTCACATTTTTAACTCTAATGTGGGCAACAAGGGAGGCTGATAATTGTCTTACGAGTTGTGAAAAAGATCAGAAAATTGTAGCAATTATAGAATTCTGTAGAACCTAACAATAGAAAATAAACAAATAATCGATGATCACCCAATTATTCATATACCTCCCATAAAGTAAATTACATATCAACTTTCCCAAAAAAATTTGAAGAAATATTTTTTTTTTCAAAACAATTGTAATCCTTCTTAATTTATGAAGATTTATTCACCAAAATCATTGTTTTTTAAAATAATTATTTCTTCTTTTTATATATATATGTGTCATACCCAAAGTTCTGCCAATACACGTGGTATCACCCGAAATCCTACGTCGGATGACATCCAAGGTATGCGGTGAGTGACATGAGGCTAGCCCCTTCAATGAGAAGAAGCTTGTTATGGACATACCGTCTCGAGAGCTTGAGAAGAACCTTAACGGGACCTTTACAACTCCTGTAGCAGAGTTCGACGACTACCATTATGGTCACTGTCACGGGGCTCACAGTCACGGGGCTCACAGTCACCAACCACATCAGTGACCTAATTGCTCCATGGAGCTCTAGATTACTCATGATTACCGCATTTAACGAGAATATGGGCCAAAAATCGAGAATTGATGCCAGCAGTCTTACTGTGCAAATGTCAGCTATCTAATGAATAGTCTTGCTTGTTTTAGAATTAAGAGCGTAAGGCTGAAAGTCGGTGTGTTAGAAGAAGCATGGAAGTGGCGGGTAAAGCCTCAAACAGTACCTCCAATAAGAGTTTGACACGTGGACAAGGTGGCGGATTACTTTTTCCCTATAAATTATGAGGACCGTCACAGATAAATGGATCTTTTTTCTCTCTCTATTAGTGAAAACATTGTCCATTTATTTATCCATTTGCTCTATCTAAAAGGCGATCATCGATTTACCTAACTTGATTAGAATATTCATGCTGCTGACCTTCATCGGCAACTTTGACCTTGTTCTCAGTGCAAGTAATCCAGGTCACTATCTAGGTGGACTTTGGTTAAAGGAACGTTTCTTGCATGCAAAGCTGACTACCATTCTTCTTTAGTTGCTCTTCTTTTGTTCATTGTTACATTGCCTTGTTCTTATAGTTTGTTGCAAATTTTTTCTTTTTACAATCTTGAAAATACTTATTAGACAAAATACTGTATTATTTTGGTTTTCTTATATAATTTATATGTAAGTGGTCTTTCCTTGCGTTCTCTACGTTGACAATATAAATTGAGTTTGTTTACCTTAGTTTTAGTATTCATATAGGTAGTTACACTTGTACGAAATTTTGGGAATAGGTATTACATAATACAACTATGTAAAATTTGCATTTAAAAATTCGGGTATTGCATAAAAGCTAGCAATTGCATTTCGCAAAATTTGAATCTCAAACATTGGCTTTTGCTAAGAAATTATTTACTCCTTTTATACTTCATTCTTTTTTCAAGGAAATGCATGTTTCCCTTACTAATATGTATTCCCTTAAATTAATTGAAGTCAATTTGTTGTTAAGATTCTTGTCTACATAGCAATATTTAAGACTGTTCAAATTATAACAATTTATAATGTGAAGTAAAAAACGAAGAAGATTATAATTTGAAATATATATAATATAAATTATTAAGAAATCAATATTACTAGTTGAGATAAATGTGATAAAATTGATCGAGACAAAGTGATCTTAGGAAATCAATACCACGTTAGTAGTTAATGAATTACTTAATTCGAAATACAAAAGTTCTAGTTTATAAGGGTTTAACTCTAGTATTTAGAACTAACATATAAAATTCAGAAAATAAAAACGAAGAAGATTATGGTACATAAATATAGTAACCATTGCCTTTAATTTAAGGGACATTATTTATTTATGAAGTTTGAACACGCAAACAAGCAAGGTGATACAAACTATTATTATTTAGTAATATATAATGGTAGAATTTATTCCATTAACTACCAATATTTGCTAATTAATTAAAGTTAACTAGGTATTTTGGCTGCTTGTTTGGAAAGAAAAGGCCCCAATGTTTCTCGATCTCTGGATTTTTGTCACCCTCGTTAAACATAGCGAATATGTATGTTTCAATAGGCCTTCCAGGTTTCTTTGGTGTCCCTCTCTTCACATGCTGAATCAAGTTATTATTGTAAGTTCTTGAATTATCTACATTCGTTATTCTTGAATCCCCACCAGCCGACGGCCAACCAGTCTCCGATATCACGATTTCCAACGATCCACCGTTGGCTTTTTCCAGTGCAGCGTAAACAGCATCCAACATAGCATCAAAAAGGTTTTGATAGTTCAAGGCAGAATCTGAAACTACTGTTGATGGAGCTGTAAAAATTGCATAATCAAGACGAATATCTCGAGTATTTACTGCATAACTAAAGTAAGGGTACAAGTTTACAAGCAACGGGGCTCGATTTGCGTTCAGGAACTGGATTAGAGGATCAAGAATTGGTCGATAATCTTGCCTAAAGGAACCTTCCAATGGAGGGTAGGACTCTGCAAGGGCTCTAGTTTCAATGGCTGTCGAAACTTTGGTTTGGTTCCCAAGGCCAGCTTCAACAACAGCACTCTGTATTTTCCACATGGCTGGCACCAGAAACTGAGCAAAATAATCCCCAGGCTTGAGTTCATTTCCAACAGCAATGTATCGAAATTTGACATTACCATAATTCCTGACATTATTTTGCACCCACGCATTTGCTTCGTCTTGATTGGAAGCAATTCTTTGAAGATCTTCGTTCGCAACACCTAACATGACCTCAATGTTAGTGCCTCTGAGGGCTTCCAGAGCTTCTCTTTCTGGATTATAGAGTCTCATTCTTCTGATATTGTTCTGGTTGAAAAGATCTATAACGTCTCGTTTTGATGGTAAATTGCTGCAACGCATTCCATAACAAACACCGATTTGTGCACCCTGCATGCATCATAAATAATATATGTTAGTTATTGAATCGACAAAACAAATCTAACAGCCTGTTCGGATGCATGGAGAGAAAGAAAGAGAGACCTGTGGGGTGTAGAGTAGCCATTAGCAGTCCAAATAGTAACATGGCAGAAGCCATTGAAGGGGTATTGATAGATGGGATGAATTTAGCCATGGGAAAAGAATGAAAACGGAAAAGCAAAAGAGACTAGTAGTACATACTGCTATGATACCAAAACTTGGCTGCCTTTTATAGAGAAAAAAATGCAGTACACTTTCGATCAGCCACCATGAATATTTTCATTACTCACAAGAAAAAAAATATACCTTCCACATTGACCCTTGACAAATTGCATCATTCGAAAGTCTTGCATTATTCTAACATCTTTCGGGGTTCTTTGAAAAGTCTTAATGAAAATTTTTTAAATGGTATTTTTAAAACAATAAAGATAATGTTTTCAATGTCTCGTACTTTTAAGAATAGAAAATGTATTTGATAATATATATATTTTTTTAAAAAATAAAAAAAAATAAAGAGAACATATTTGGTATTGCCTTTAAAGATAAATATAAATTTAAGTAGTTACTTTGAAGAATATTGTAATTATTTTTAAAAATATGTTTTAAAAAAGATGAAAACCAAAATAAATAAATTGTTTTCAACTTTTTATTTAAAATTTTTAAAAAATATTTTTAGAAACAAATTTTAGCCTTTAAATATGTTTTCTACTATTTTTATTATTATTATTGAAAATTAAAAACAGTTTATGAAAACTTAACCAAACCAAAGAGATACGTAGCTTTTCCTCACTATCACTTTATTAACTACAATACTCTCTACCCTCTTCCTCCATCGTCTAATCAAATTAGATACCGAATGTCTTAGGCAATGTTCTTGAATAATTTGCTAATTAAATGAGATATTAATGGACGATTTATGATGTATGCTTGCTTGCTACAAAATGTGGGTTGCTGCACGAGAAAAATGAGTACGCTGCCTCCAATGCTATGAGACTTGTAATTAATCACTTAGAGCACTTGAAAAGGACAATAAACAAACTGCATATGGATATACTGTATATTATATATTGCTCAAGACAAATATGTTTAATGATATTGGCTTGATTGTAATGTAAATAAACTTATTGAATTTCCCATTGTAACATGTTAATCAAGAGAAAAAGCTAGAACTGTACTTCTCTATCTTTATTGATGATAATCTTTGATTAAGCGACTAAATTATTAATATGGTCATTTTCATTCAACCTAATTCATTATTAAAATTTTCCAAATAATTAAAAATAAATCATTCGAATTGAATTTAGTGATTTGAGTGGACTATGACTCAGGAGCTGTGGTTTTTTTTTTTTTTTTGTTTTGAGCTTAATACTAATCCGATGAATTTAATTATTTTACATAATTGATTATACTTATTTTTTTTAGCTTAATGATAATTTTCACACTTTGATTTAAATAATTTTTGTTTTTTTGCTTTTGTTTTTTTACTTTTGGCTGAATCTAAAAAGTATGAATTTTTTATTATTAAATCTCTTCTCCAAAATATTCCTAACTGATACTTTTATTTAGTAAAAAATATTATTATGATGATATTTTAAAGTACCATGATTATTATTATTTTATCTTTTATTTTATTTTAATTTATATTTATCAAATTATTTATCAGCAACCCTCTAATATTACACAAATTTTTACATTAATTTTCAACCATTAAATTAACAATTCATTTAAGGGTTAGGATTGAATAAAATAAATGTTTAAAATGTATTAATTATAGTTTATAAATGAAAAGAGAAGAGAAGATTTAAAAATAGATAATATTAATGACCCTAATCAATAAAATATTTATTTCATTCAATTGTAACAGTATTAATCTAATGGGATAAGAATTGATGTAAAACCTTGTATAATTTTAAGGGCAGTTGATCCTCACCCATATAATAATAATAATAATAATAATAATAATAATAATAATAATAATAATA
>JAXCLQ010000015.1:9022659-9055866 GCA_035584115.1 Cedrela odorata
ATGAATTCAACCTAATTATTCGAGAAAAATGAAATTAATTTTCTATAATTTTATTGAAAGATTTAAAATTTTATTATTATTTTTATTTTAACAACATATTGAAATGTCCCTTTTCATTAAGTACTAGTGACTTTGGATGTGATTTTGGTCCAGCAATAAAAGTCTTGTAAATAGAAAATCAAGTGGGATAGCAGTTCTTGAAAATAATATCCTAAAAATACGTATGATAGTAAATAAGTTATTTATAATAAAATGACAATTATTTTGTTTATTCTCTTAGCAAATAAAATTTTTTAAATTTCTTATATATTTATTATTAATGTGTTAGTAAAATAATATATATATATAATATTTGTTCATTTGAAAAAGTTCATTGCATATAAATATTTATTAGGCATTAATTCACCCTCAATGTTTTATGTTTTTGCTAAGGTTGTAGATGAGTAATTGAAACGGATTGAAAGTTTTCTAATTAGAAGATATTTTGTTGTATTTTTATAAGTGTAAATACGGAAATACAACTTGTATTCTTGTAAATTAATGAATAATTGTTTAAATTTTAAACGCTGATCATGTTTTGATGTTGAGAGAAAGTTATTGGATTGAAAATGTTTTGGAAGTGTATCAAAATTTTTTGCAGTTTTAATTACTGGGGAATGATCATGACAAATTAAATAGCGCCAAATTGACACTTTCAATCTCTTTCCAGAGATGCGTATTCAATCAGGCAACTAATAAATCCCCAATTCCATGGTCCACCCGTGTTGCCGCATGTTTTATGGAAAATTGATGGGTTCATCGCGTTCTTCTGCCTATGTGCTAAGTCAAGGTATAACTAATGTTAGAGACTTGGCCACTCATTCTGGCTGCTTGACTAAGTGAAGTCACATGAGCAAATCATGCTATAATTATGAATCAGGAAGAGCAAGTAAAGAAAATTCGCAGCAACTTCAGCAATATCGTCAATATGAGTTTTGAATACACAAGACGTTACGCTATAACATGTAAACATAAATGGCCATTTCACACAAACCTGTCCTGTCCCTAAAGATTTTGAACTGCAACATGAATAACATATGTATTACATAAATTATTTAAAATATCTATATTAAAATATTTTCCTTTTTCAGCTAAGCAGGAATCTAAGACTTATGAGGAACAGTATTCCGGGCAGACAACTAAACTCTCTTTAACAGTCTATTCACACAAAAATATTGTATGCCCTAAGACTTCAGAGCAACAGTAAACCGTACAGACAACTAAACTCCTGACAGTATATTAGCGCAAAAATATTATAAGCCCTGACCCAGCCAAAAGCATCAACAAGTAGCTTCTACAAGGATATGGTTATTCTTGGGATCGCTACGAATATCTAGAAATACAATCAATGTGCTGTCAAATTCTGCAGAGTTTTGGCTTTTCTCACTATTGCAGCCTATGTTGACTTTAAGAGTCCTCTTGTATTGGAAATGACCATTTGCTTCATTAACTGATTAGGAGAAATTTCATCTAATCAAGAATTTATCATAATTTAAATTCTCTCTCGAGCAAGTGTTTCCTTACGATCATGATTATCTTATCAAGAAGCCCAATATTTTCAATGAAATACTGTACAGCCGAATATCTATCGATGAAAACCTCTCTTTTTATGATGTAGTTACTTCCTTCTTTCAGAATGACTCCATGTTCACAAGTCAATTCAAAGATCTCGGGTACACGGTAGAAGCCTTTCCCAAACTCTATCATGAGGTCGACGTACCTCATTGCAGGTAACAATTTGTTTTTCACCACTTGCATGCCAACCTCAACACCAGTTTTCTGAAGAACTGGACACTAAAATATGAACCTCAATGACTCAAAAGAAAACTACATAAATCCAATAAGAACTTCAAGCTAAAAGATAGATCATAAACAAAAATAAACAAATAAATAAACTGGTGTTGAGGTCAGCAAAGCAGAATTTAAAGAATATGTAAATCACCCTTTGATGAATGTACAAGAAAAAAAATAAGATAATATATGCAAATTCATGTGGAATTCTTAGATGTAAATGAAATGCAATCAAAATCCTTATGTGTGACAGGATAAATTTGTCATATTACCTACAACTAAGATGAATCAAGGAACTTACCGTTCAAATTATCAAACTAAATACCAGAATAAGACAAACAATGTTTTTCAGGATTTTAAATATTTTATGCAAAAGGCTCAAAAAATGAAAGCAGTTTGTGTTCATCTTCGTAGGAAAATAAGCACAAACATTGATCCTTTAAACTCACAAACATTGATTCTTTTCAACTGAGTATCACCCATAAATCCTAATAACCTATGATTTTAACTTAAAGTTCCTTCAATACCACAAAAATCACTAACCCACATTCTCCTAAAACAAAAAATTAAGGTAAAAATAAATAAATAAATAACCACAAATCCTTCCTCGACATTACTACAGAAATCAAGTCATTGGTTTACATTAGCATACAAATGCACGCACTCATACACATGCATATTGAAACATAATAAAGAACAATTAGCAGGAGAAACAAACCCCACCAGTTTACCAGCTGCTTCACCAAGAAAATTTAACAAAATAATATGAACCACTTGAGGAAAAGAGAATGAGATAGACCAGTCTTGAAGGAAAGAGAGCAATTGAAATAATTTACTGTTTTGGTTCGGAAAAGAGAGCATTTATAAATTAATTTACTACCTTATTTACTAAACAAATCAAAACAAAATGAATTTAGAACAAAATGCACTCCACTCTAAAAAAAAATTAAACAAATGTTACTATTTTTTTATGGACTCCAAACATTTGAAATTAATGAATAATAATAAAATATTTTAAAATCTTGTATATTTATACTCATGAGTTTGGTTTGTTTGGGTACGAAACGAATTGAATTATTTATTAATTATAGGATTTTAGGGGTCTTTTCAAAATTTTTGAAATTTTCCAATCATAATTTTGTGATGGAAAGTGTGGTCGGAAATTTCAAATTGCCTCAAATTTAAAAATATTTAATGGTCCTTGTACTTTTGCAATTAATGAAATCACAACTAAACAATTTAAAATTATGCATATTGGTCCCTAATCAAAGTGTGTTATAAACAAAATTATTGTATTAATATGCAGCATTTTAAAATAATTTATTATTATTCATTAAAACCATAAGTATGGGTATCCATTTGAAATCTTTGAAGTTGGATTCAATTAAAAATTTTCAATTTTATTATGCATATCACAAATAAGATTTTTGAGTTAAGCAGTTTTGGTTCAAAAGTAAAATATTTGGCTTGTTTGGTAAAATAATTAAAAAGATGACTATTTTATAAATTAATTTATGAACGTAACTATAATTTAGAAAATTCTCTTTTGGTTTTGAATCTGTTTAGTTTTTTTTTTTTTTTTTTTTTTTTATAATGGCTAAATTGTAAGGCTTATTTAAAATTATAGCCAAACTTAAAATATTCTTATAATCTTAGCCTAAGATGTGATTTTTGGACAAAAATACCCTAAGCTAACACTAACACTAAAGTAATTTTATCACACCCCCGTCCATAGGGTCCACATGTGACAACTCTCATAAACCCTCGAGACATATTTTTAATCTCTAAACATGTCCTTCAGACCTGTAAGGCTGTTTGGGTACTTGTTCCCTATATAATCATTCTCATAAACTTGTCCTTTCAAGACATTTTCAATCCAATTTATAAATAAAAATATATTCAATAGAAAATATGTATAAAGTACATATCCAATTTTATTGATTTACATCCATAAATAAAATATGTACAAAAGTTTCTTAAACAAACCAATGGACTATCTTACACAACTAGTGAGTCGAGAATAAAACCAATACCTAAAGCCTTTCACCCCTAAATGATCACCACCATTTAGTAATATTCTTTATTTTGCTGGATTTCCTGAAACTGGAGAGTGAAGGGGTGAGTATATAGGGATATACTCCATGAGTGAATAAAAATACAATTTAATAAAACATTTATTAATGCACATAAAATAATTCTTTGTTAATAAAACATAGTCTGTTATATAAAATAACTAAACTGACTTCTCTTCTCAGTGGTTACCTTAACCGTAGTAACCCCGAGACTGTCAATGGGCTTTATGTACAGAAAACGATGCTCATTTATTAAAACAATTCTTTAAGTATAAAAAAAATATATGCGCAATTTCTAAAACTGACCCACTACTGACGTTAGCCTCGAATAGTCGTGTGGTGATACTTATGACTATCCTCGTCAATCCCATAGGTGGGCAACTCTATAACATCCACCCATATACCTACCCTACCTGTAACATATTCACCTAGGTGGCCTCTCATGGGTCCGTCCCTAGGCTATTTCCCTGTAGTTACAGTCATATACTAACTTGGCTGTCCGGCCATATCATTAATACAAAGCCACAATCAAATTCATTTACATAAACATTTATAATCATTTCATTTTCAACATCATTGCAAGCTATGCATTTTCAATATCAAACCTAGCCTCCTAGCTAATCACATAATCATTCAAATCACAGGCCATTAATAGTTAATTCAAATCAATGATAAATAAATAATTTCGTAATTCATAAAATAATAAGTTCCATACAGTATTTTAAAAGCATAAAAATGAGTAAAATAATTCCACTCACTATAATAAGGAAGGTCTCCACTCCCTACACTTGTCCTCGCGTCTAGTATGTCTCTCTGCTAAGTATTCAACGCCTATATTACACATATATAACATTATAAATTCTGATATTTTAATTAATCAATATTTATGCATTAAATGCAATATTTCTGATCTTCGTGTTTAAAGTTCCTTAATTTGGCACATTTTAACCTTACTAGACTTCCTATTAAGGGCCATTTAGTCGATTTCCAACAACGGAATCTTATGACTGTAGTTATCTAAATTTCAGCATTTTCATCAAAAATGGTTATATGCATTCCAAATGTTATTTTACCGTTCATTTAATATTTTATACTTCTTAATATCACCAATTAACACCATCTATGTTTCCTATGCGAGATTAAACGGAAATCCTAAGGTGAATAGTAAAACTCATATTTCAAATATATTCAAATCCATAAAATTGAACTTAAAATAAGCTTATAGGCTTACCTTTAGCCCGTAGATGTTCTTAGAAACCTCACATTGTTGTTTAAATGCAAAAGCCCCAATTTAATTTAAAACTTTAGCTTATTCACTGCCTCTCCTTACTGTTTCAAGCAAAATCGGGTATCATATTGTTGAGGAGAAGATGAAGAGTCACATGATAGGCAAAATTTGACCAAAAACTTAGGTGATTGGTTTTGATTTGTAAGAAAATCCGAGAGAAAGAACAAGAGAGAAGTATTTTTAGAGAGAGAGAGGTAAATGGATGAATGAGAACTCCTGGAATCATTCCTCCCTTGTGGGTATTTATAAAAGTGTGTGAAATTATTCATTTGCCTGTGAATCTTGGTCAAATTTGCGTAAAATATTGATACTTTTAAGTTGGGTATCAATACCTAGGGTATCGATACTTTTGGCTTAGCTATCAATCCTTTTAGGTTGGGTATCGATCTGTTCATGCAAATTTCATTCTAGAATTTATTTCAACTCTGAGTATTGATACCTTTGTTAAAGGTATCGATCTAGTTTAACATGTATTTAATTTTTAACTCTTTATTTTGGCATGTATCGATACTTTTGATGAAGGTATCGATCTAGTTTACGTTGTAAATATTTTTGAACTCTCTATTTTGAAATGTATCCATACTTCTTCCATAAGTATTTATATGGTTGACTTATAATTCCTTCCTAATCTACTAACTTGCAAAGTATCGATACCTTTCTTCATAGGTATCAATCCATTCATTAAGTATCGACATATTTTCCTAATATATCGATACATTTGGACAATATATCAATACTCTCAAATCTATGTATTGATATTTCATGCTCATAACACATTTTAACCTTTTCTTTTCATTCCCAAACATTATTTTCGTTTACCTTCCAAGGAGTCCGCCCCCGATTCCCCACAAGGGCACTGTCCTTTGAGGCCACTTGCTAATCGATTAGCGAGATCGCCGAATGCTTCAGCATAGGGAAATATGCGAAAACCCAACTTATGAAAAACTTCAAATTATATTTTAAATTTCATTTTATTCTCTTTATTAAACTTGAATCCATATTCACCTAAACCTTGTTAATGTGCCAATTAATCTTGTACAATGCACGTGGGATAATAAAATATTATGAAATAATCATTTTACCCCTATATCCAAAGAACGGGGTTTACACATTTACAAAATAAAATCAAAATTTTACTATGATTTTATTAATTTAGGTTTAATTAATGCATGTAAAAGAAATCAATTTAAGCTAATTTTTATGTATGATTTTTGTAGTTTAAATGCATGATGAAGAAATAAAATTGTTAGAGGACAAAGAAGATAATGAATAGTAACTCCCTTGACGAATTTGGTCAAGAGAGCCCTTTTTAAAATTAAGATATCTCAACAAAATTCGTTTAGGAATTCTAGTTTAAAAAATGGCTATCTTGACCAAAGTTGTTGCGGAGTCTCATTTTAAAAAATGACTATCTCAACAAAATTTGTTAAGAGATTATGAAAATACACTGTTTTTACCTTTTTAATTCTTTCAATATTTGTCATATTGAATGTCTAACAATGGTTATGTATTTAACATAGATAATGGAAATTTATTTGATAATTGTCTCTAGAGGATCATATGAGAGTTCTTCAGATGATGGTGAGGTTTACAACTGTGGTGATACATTTAATTTTATCGTAGAAAGAACTATAAAATATCAAGAACTTGTCAATGAGTTGTATTCTTGTTTGTTACTACAATTTAGAAAAGACTATAAAGATGCTCCTACTGCGGTTGTACATGCACCATATTCTCCAGCTAGATTGAATTTGAAGAGTAAATTTCTATTTAAATATCCATTTGAATGTGGATTTGAATTTCTATTTGAATAACTAAGGATTTGTATTTGAATTTTTTTTTTGAATATGTATACAAATTGAATGTAGATTCAAACTTTTCAAGGCCTGTTTAATTGAAAAGGATTGGATTTGTATTTGAAAATGGAACTTAGATGCATGAATGTTAGAGATCCATATTTTTAAAATTGAGATAAGGACTTAAATGCATAATTTTCAAAGTTTTTTAAATATGGACTAATGACAACCTCTTGAAAGTTTTAATCATCGGCACAATAGTCCAATATATATATATATATATGTATATTATTCAAATCCAATCAACAATGTGAAGTTAAAGAAACAAAATTTACTACAATTATCAAAAACTACTATATATGCTTACACTATAAACTAAAGGTCAACGTCTTCTATAACAGTCTTCTGCTTCTTCAAATTGGCAAGATTTACAAATGGACTAACCAATTTTCTTGCTCTCTTATGTTGACGTCTTGTTGTGCATATCTGGAAAGAAAGTTATATCGGCAACATGTACACCGCTAAATATAGAAGGTTATCATCCTTTACGTCTGTATCATTATAATCTAGCATCACATTATAGTAAATTATTATTATAAAAATCATGTAATATAAAATATAGACGATTGTTATTACGAACATCATTTTGTTAATGTTGTCATATCGAGCGTTTTTCAATATTGTCCAACTGATCATACAAGCAACTTCATCATTCGTCTTTTCCCCATACTTTCCTTAACATATGGGGATTGTCTCACATATCCATAAATGCACATATCACAAAAAAAAAATTAATAAAAATAAAAAAAAATCTTAGAAAAGTTTTAGCAATCTCTCTTATAATATAGACATATTTTATAATTTAAACTTGCAAATGAAGTATTTTGTATACTTCAAAATATAATTTTGTTCAATCTAACTTTTACAATTTACAATTTCAACCAAAATAGGGTTTTAGGTATCCTCTAACAAAAATAATAAAACAAACCATATTATAAAGTTATAAATACTAATATAGTTATCAATACTAAATTTAGAACACGTACCTAAAATACAATTGGAAGACCTTTTAAGTTATAGCATTTGTAAGTGTGCTTCCTCTCTTTCTAGTGTTGTTCTTTAAATTTATTCATCTTTCCGATCAATGCTCAAGAAAAGGTACTTATATGTCAGTAACCACGACACTGTACCCCAAATACAGCTGGCAAACACTTCTAAATCATTAACCAATTGTAGTACAAAGTGGTCCACCTTACCACAACTGTCCTTCCCCCAACAAAAACCTCTTCACGCAGTAAACCAAGATCATCTTCAATGCATATTGGTCATCCATTATATTGGAGTTTATGTCTCAAAAAACTTATCTAGCTATTTCTATTTATTCCAAAACATTCCAGGAAAAAACTTATTACGAAGCCAATGCATCTTCATTCTTTTCCTCAAAATCATCATACGCTTTAGGTAACTATTAAAATTTAGAGAAATGAAACAGCTTGTCATATACCTATTTGCCTAATTGGCAACATCCAAAAGGGGGTGAAATAAATACAATGTAGTACAACAAATAAAACAGTAGTAAAAAGAGAAAACAAACACATAGTTTAAAGTAGTTCGACAAAGCTTGGCCTATATCCACTCTCTTGGTTACAGATCACTAGCATCGAGGTTTAACTATCTCCTTGTTCATTCGAGTCAAGTGAAACTCACTACAACTCCTTCTAAGGTGAAGGGCAACCGTATACTTACTTTTTTATAGGTGAAAAGTAACCCAATACAAACTTCTTTAACTCTAGGTGAAGATGAACCCAATACAATTTCAAAAATATAATTCTGTTTTTGAACCCTCATAATAGAGCAAATGTATCAATATGGTCATATAAAGAAAATTTTTCTCTCAAGAAAAAATGAAAACATTTTTAGTAGAGAAAGAAAACACACTGTTAACATTAAGAATATTCTTGAGAATGTTTTTTATTTTGTTCACAATAAGCACTGTAGGTGACTTTGTCTTTTTGTCTTTTATTTATATTCATTCTCTTTGTGAATACCTTATATCCAACGACTTAATTTGGTGCATTTAATGTATGTCATAAATGTTATAGAAATTACCATTAAGCTTTAAATTTGTAAGAAGTATCGATCCCTTTATGTGATATTTTGAATTTGAGTCTCAAGTATCAATCCATTACCTTTACATATCAACCTAGTTCACTTTATAATTTATTACTAACTCTCTGGAATTTCAATGCACTGATCTTCATCTTTAAGGTATCGATTTGATCTGCCTTATAAATTTTTTGCAACTATCTAGAATGGTAAGGTATCGATCTCCTTGAACTCAAGTATTGCTCTAGTTTGCCTTATAAATATTTTGCAACTCTTTGGAATGATAACGTATCGATTTTCTTGAACTCATGTATCGATCTGGTCTGTCTTATAAATATTTTGCAACTCTCTGAAATGGCAAGGTATCAATCCTGTTAAACTTTAAAAGCTTCACAAAGATCTATTAAGGTTGATTTCAAGCACATTCATATACACTTTACTTGATTTTCAACAAGTTTAAGTTTATTTTATCATCACATAATAACTTAACAGTACGATACACTTAGTTATCATCGAAAATATACAAATACATATTATGATGTCATCAATTTCATATTTAAATTATCAACATGATATCATCAATCTCCCTCTTTTTTGATGATGATAAAAACTAAATGTGTCTTAAGGATTTTGAATAAATTAAAGTGTCTAACTTCCTTTTAATATTAACTAAGTCATTTTAAACTATTTATTTACTTTAAATGTCAACTTTTAATTAGAATTTAACTTACTCCCCTTAATGTGATGCTTTAAGTAGAATTCAATTATTAAGTTTATTCCCTTTAAGAGTATGTTTCCAGTTGAATCAATTAGTTTGCAAATTTCGTGTTTAGTTATCAAGTTTCAAGTTTCTCCCCCATTTTATCATTAATCAAAGAAGAAAAAAAAATGACATACAAATGTAGATAGAGAAGAAAACAAAGTAGTGCATGACAATAACAGCTAATTGGACATTTCTCTTTATTAAACATTAATTCAATAGCATCACACACAATTCAAAAACATAAACAAGTATGGTGTTAATTTTTGGTTAGCCTGTATACATTCTTATAGATCCCGGGTCTAACCGATCATTCATCAGTACATCATTTATATATCATGCCAACAGAGAGTTAAGTCCTTTAGAACAGGAATTAGTAGTACATACGCCACTAGGGTAGAGATTGCTCAGAAAGAATGTATTTAGACAGTGTGAGGTGATAGTGGGAGAGACTACCTTGGAGGCAGATCTCATTCCACTAAAGATCCAAGATTTTAATGCCATTCTGGGAATAGATTGGCTATCACAACATCGAGCCTCAGTGGATTGTTTTACCAATCGACTTTTCGAAAGCCTGGTGAAGCTGAGATGATTTAGATTGGTGAACGCAATGTGTTTGCATCTTGTGTAATTTCGGCTTTGGTAGCAAAGCGGTTATTATAAAAAGGCTGTGAGGCATTCCTGGCACATGTAGTGGATATGACAGTTTATGAGAGACAGCTAGAGCATACCTTTTTTATAAATGAGTTTCCTGATGTAGTTCCAAATAAGTTACTTGGAATACCTCCGGAATGAGATTTTAACTTTGTTATAGATCTTATGCCTGGAGCTAATCCAATCTCTATGCCTTTGTATCGTATGGCGCCAATAGAACTCAAGGAGCTCAAGTTTCAATTACAAGAGTTGATTGATAAATGTTTCATTAGACCCAATTTCTCACCTTATGGAGCACTTGTACTGTTTGTAAAGAAGAAAGACGGTACTTTGAAGTTGTGCATTGATTACCGTCAGTTAAATAAGGTGACTATCAAGAATAAGTATCCATTACCTCATATTGATGATCTTTTTTCTCAGTTGCAAGGAGTGACTATATTTTTCAAGATCAACTTGAGATCTGGCTACTATCAGCTAAGGATTTGGGAAAATGATGTCTATGAGACTGCATTCAGAACGAGGTATGGACATTATGAGTTCCTACTAATGCTATTTGGGTTGACTAATGTTCCTACAGTATTTATGGATCTCATAAACTGTGTTTTCCATCCTTAATTGGATAAGTTCGTAATTGTATTCATTGATGATATTTTAGGGTACTCCAGAAATAAGAGAGAGCACGCTCAACACCTTAAAATTGAATTACAGATTTTAAGAGATAGAATATTGTATGCGAAATTCTCTAAATGCGAATTTTGGCTTAGAGAATTGGCATTTTTAAGACATGTGGTGTTAGGTGCCGGAATTTTTATAGATCTTCGAAAGGTTGAAGCTATTGTACAATGGGATCGACCTAAGAATGTCAGAAATTAGAAGCTTCTTGAGGTTGGCAAGTTATTATCGGAGGTTTGTGGAAGGTTTTTCCTTATTAGTCGCTCTATTGACACGATTAACGAGAAAAAGAGTTTAGTTTAAATAGGATGAGCAATGTGAGTACAGTTTTCAAGCATTAAAGAATTGTCTTACTTCCACACTAGTTCTAACACTTCCTACACTGAGAGGTGGTTATGTTGTGTATAGCGATGCATCTAAACAAGAACTAGGCTGTGTATTGATGCAAAATGAGAAAGTAATAGCTTACGCTTCTTGTCAACTTAAGCAGCATGAAGTTAATTATCCTACCTATGACTTAGAAGTTGCGGCAGTAGTTTTTACATTGAAGATTTGGAGACAATACTTGTATAGGGAGCAAAGTCAAGTCTTCACAGACTATAAGAGTCTGAAATATCTCCTTACATAGCGAAAATTGAATTTGAGACAGTGGAGATGGTTGGAGTTGATCAAAGATTATAACTTGATTATTAAGTATCATCCAAGGAAAGCTAATGTAGTAGCAGATGCTTTGAGTCGAAAATCTTCTATTACATTAGCATTTGTCCGAACAGCATACATGCCATTGTTGATAGAATTAAAAGCTTTAAAGGTAGCTTTGAGTTGTGATGATACTAAAGCCTTGGTGGCTAATTTTGTGGTGAGACTCACATTTGTAGATCAGATTAGAGAATGATAGATGCAAGATAGTAGTTTAGCTAAGAAATTTCAGAATATACTTGACGGAAAGGAGAGTGATTTTTACCTTATGTCAAATGGTACATTAACTCTTAGAGGCAGAGTTTGCGTGCTTGATGTCGATGACTTAAGAAAAGCCATTATAGAAGAGGCACATTGTTCTGCTTTTCCTATGCATTCTAAAAGTATGAAGATGTACCGAACCATCAGAGAAAGTTATTGGTGGTTAGGTATGAAGAAGGACATAGCTGAGTATGTGACTAGATGTTTAATGTGTCAGTAGATTAAAACAAAACATCAGAAACCAGCATGAATATTACAACCTTTATCCATACTAGAATAGAAGTGAAAGCACATTACTATAGATTTCGTGGTTGGATTACCTTGTATCCAGTTAGGATATGATACAATATGGGTTGTAGTGGATCGCCTGACGAAGTTAGCTCATTTTTTACCAATCCGTATCAAGTATTCCTTGGAGAAATTGTCAAAACTTTACATATCAAAGATTGTAAGGTTACATGGAGTACCTGTCACCATAGTGTCAGATAGAGATCCTTGATTTACATCTCGATTCTGGCGGGGACTTCAGAAAGCTATGAGTATTGCTTTAAATCTCAGTTTTGTTGTTCATTCTCAAATTGATGGTCAATCGGAGAGGACCGTCTAGACTTTAGAAGATATGTTGCAGGCATGCGTTATAGAATTTCGAGGTGGTTGGGACATGCACATATCTCTGATAGAATTTGCTTACAATAACAGTTAGTAAGTCAGTATTGGTATAGCTCCTTACGAAGCTTTATATGGTAGAAAGTGCAGAACACCATTGTGTTAGGATGAAGTGGGTAAAAGAAAACTTGAAAATGTTGAATTAATTGAGATAGCCTCAAAAAAGGTGAAAGTGATTTGAGAAAGATTAAAGGTTGCTCAAGATAGGCAAGAGTCAAATGCAGATCTTAGAAGAAGAGACTTAGAGCTTGATATAGGTGATATGATATTTTTGAAGGTATCACCCTAGAAAGGTGTAATTCAATTCAGAAACCGAGGAAAACTTCATCCACGATATATTGGACCTTTTCTGATCATTGAGAAAATTGGCCCAGCAGCATACATATTAGAATTGCCTCTAAAATTGGCAAGAATCCATAATATGTTTCACGTGTCGATGTTAAAGAAATACATGCCAAATCCTTCACACATCTTTGAGATACCTCCAGTAAAGTTGAAAGAGGATTTGAATTATGAAACTTATCCCGTGGGGGTAATTGCTCAGAAAAATTGAGTTTTGAGAAGTAAAACCATTCTTATGGTAAAAGTTGTGTGGAGTAATGCAAATATCGATGACGCAACTTAGGAGCCTGAACACTCTATGAAATAGCAATATCCATATCTATTTCAATAACAGGTATGTGAAATTTTGAGGACAAAATTTTTCTAAGGAGGGTAGAAATTATAAACCTAAAAGTTGTGTGGAGTAATGCAAATATCGATGATGTAACTTAAAAGCCTAAACACTCCATGAAACAACAATATCCATATCTATTTCAATAACAGGTATGTAAAATTTTGAGGATAAAATTTTTCTAAGGAGAGTAGAAATTATAAACCCTAAAAGTTGTGTGGAGTAATGCAAATATCGATGACGCAACTTAGAAGCCTAAACACTCCATGAAACAACAATATCTATATCTATTTCAATAACAGGTATGTAAAATTTTAAGGATAAAATTTTTCTAAGGAAGGTAGAAATTATAAACCTTGTTTTTGTGACTGCAGGACTAAATTAAAAACTTTCTAACGTTTCAGGTAATTTTATAATTTTTAAAATTATTGGGAGGCCTCAATAATATTTTTCAAATCAAAATATAACATTGTCTTTCTCATCCAGAATACTACGTTTCTCATTTCTTCCTCCCAAAAGCTTCTCCTCTCCAATTCTTCTCTATTTATTCATTAAATTCCTTAAATTTTAACCAAAATTCTTGTCGATTTTTGTTTTCCAGTGACTGCCCAACTTCTCATCTACATATTGATGCCATAATTGGACTAAAAACACAAGGAGAAAACTAGGGTTTTGGAAACAAATTGGAGGTTTCTATTTTAAACGGTTAATTCAAGCTTCTAAGGACTTCAACAAGTTGTAGGTAAGTCCATTAACCCATTTTAAGCTTGATTTCATGATTTTGACTAAATTAAAAATGTAGGATTATTGTTCACCCCGTAGATATTTGCCAAATTTACGTAAGAAATTTAGTTTTTGGTAATTAATTCGTATAATTGAAAGTATATAGATCTTGTATAAGTATTGAATGACTACTTGGAATAGGCATATTTTGTTTAAAACGAAATTGCAGAATATTAAATGTATATACTTCGTTTAAGACGAAAATGTAAAAAAGTTGGAAATGATAATGGTCTGTTAAATTTGGCTTGTGAGTTACCATGTATTAACTAAAGAACATTTAGCCATATTTCCATGCACATTTCATTTAAATACATTAATGTATAAGCATTCGAAGATGTGGAATTTATTTGAAGTATGTATGATGATATTATGTTTGAAAAACCCGCAATGAGAGCTAACTGAGTATGAGAATATGTAGCAGGAGTGTGTACCCTCTTCTAAGTTGTGAGTAAATTTATACATGCATAATTATGTAAATAGAAATGCTTGTGATATCTATATGTACGCATGTGTGTTAAATTGTGAAATAAAAATGTTAATATTATTTTCTATGATATTGAGAAATGAATTGTAAACTATGATCTGCCGTTAAATTATATTTTAATTTATACATATATGAAATGGTCAGAGAGGCCAAAACTTGGATTTAAGTTTGTAAACATTGTTTAAATATGTTAAGACTGGGTTTTGATTTTCATGGGTTTATTATTGATTTGAAAATGAAATGTTTTTTTTTTATGCATGTATATCGATGATGTGAGGCCGTTAAGGCCAGATATTATTATATGGCCAGTAAGCTAGGATATTTACTGTATATACAAGACTGTAACTAATGGATGGATGGATCTATAAGAAGCCACAAAGGTTACTGGTGTCGCAGTGGGGCTGTATAAGGAAGGGTAAGCTATAGTAAGCCCACTGTGAGCCGGTACATGGATTCACAATTATATAGAAACCCTATGGTAAGTCCTGACTACTTAACAGGGATCTCATAGACTTGATAGATATGACGATGACAATCACTGCATCACCAAGTGACTACTTGGGCCAACATTAGTAAGATAGGCTTGTTTTATAATTACATGTTTAAATGAAATAAATTAATTTACAAATGCATAAGAAATAGTTTTCAATTTATAAAGAATATATTGCATATGGAATTTATACAAAACAGGCTTACTGATGGATTCCGACGTTACCTCGGCCAAGGTAACAATTGAAAAAATATAGCCAGCCTGTTTTGGATGTTTTAATTAAGTGTAGGCCAATATTTTGTTTTATAAATAGTTACTGTTCATGAACATGTATATATGTAATTAGACATATTAATAAATGAATCATAATATCATGATTTGGAAATGTGTATGCATATGTGTATATCTATGTATATATGCGTTTATTCACTAAGTATATTTATATACTCACTCCTTACAATTACAGCTTTAGGTTATGAGCATTAGCTATCGCGGGACTTGTAGTAGCGATAGAGAGCATACGGCGCTCTGGGTAGTTTTCTTTCCTTTTTGACTCACATATAAGTTTAGGGTCCACTAGATATGTAAGTTAATGAATATATAATTATTTTAGATTATGAGAAGGATTATAAACTAAATGATTACATAAGAATTTATTATTTTTGTTCAACCTATATGAAATGTTTTGAATTGATATTTACATAAATTATACATGTTAAGGATGAATTGATCATAGAGATCAATTCTTTGATAATACTCCTATAAATGGAAAGTTATATTTATGAAATGTTTTCATGTTTGGATGTTACAGGGCAGCCTTACAGGCTCTCTTGATATATTCTGGTGTAGGGTGTATCATGAGAATTTGTGGCAATTATGATAGGTAGACCCAGGGTCGGGGCGTGACAATGTCTTTAAATCTTTTTCTTCTCTAATTGCACTCACTTTAGCTTCCCAAATATTAAGCAGACTTCTCAACATTTTAGTGACAATATCTGCATTGGAATAAAATCTACCAAGAGCTTTAAGCTCGTTAGTAATGTCAGTAAACTGAGTAAACATATATTTAATGCTTTCATGTTATTTCATTTTAAACAATTCATAGTCATGAACTAACATGCTTATTTTTTAGTCTTTGACTCTACTGGTATTCTCATGTGTGACCTCAAGCATATCCCAAATTGATTTAGTGGTTTCACATCCTGAAATTCTATTAAATTCAGCTCTATCTAAGGCACAATAGAGTATGTTCATGACTTTACCATTTAGAGTGAATCTATTTCTTTTCTCAAGTATCCATTCTCTTTTTGGTTTTAATTTTCTCTCTCTAGTCAGTATATCCTCTGTTGTGGGTTGAAAATACTAATCTTTTATAATATTTAGGATTTCAAAATCTAGAATTGTCAAGTAGTTGAGGGATAATCCACAAACAGGCCTCTATTTTTCAATGGAACTGATTATGCCTATTGGAAAAAGAGGATACAAATCTTCTTGTGTAAAGTTGCTACTATATGCCATTTTTCATATAATTCTTAAGATTATTAATCCTATTTCACTAAGTTAAGATACCACTTGTTGACCCAGTTGGCAACACCTAAAAGGGGGGTGAATTAGGTTTTCAAAATCTTATAACTCAATATGTATAAAATGTAGTATATTAAATAAAACATTAATAGAGAGAGAATGACAAACACTGTTTATAGTGGTTCAGTAAAATTTGGCCTACGTCCACTCTCTTGAATACGGATCACCAATACCGAGGTTCTACTATCTTCTTATTTCGACAGGTCAAATGAAATCCACTACAACTCCTTCTAAGGTGAAGGGCAATTGTACACTTGTTTTTACACGGGTAAAGAGTAACCCACAACAATTTTCTTTAATTTAGGTGAAGATTTACCCAATACAAATTCAGAAATGTAATTCTGTTTTTAAACTCTCACACTAAAGTAGATATATCAATATACTCTCACAAATAAAGATTTTCTCACAATAAGAAAATAAAAATTCACAGTAGTGAGAGAAAGTAGTAATGTTCACGTAGAGAATGTTATTGAGAATATTTTGATTTAATCACAATAATACACTGTGTTATTCTATTTTTTTATTTGTCTTCTATTTATATTCATTCTTTTTGTGAAGACCATTGTATCCAACGACTTGATTTAATGCATTTAATATCCGCCATAAATGCTGCAGAAGTTACTGTTGAGCTTTAAATTAAAAGAAGTATCAATCTGTTTGTGTGACATTTAGAATCTAGGTTTTGAAAATCGATCCATTTACTTTTACGTGTCGACTTAGTTTATTTCGTAATTTATTTCTAATTTTCTAGAATCTCAATGTATCGATCATCGACTTTAAGGTATCGATCTGATCTGCCTTATAAATATTTTGCAACTTTTTGGATAAGATTTGTATCAATCTAGTCTGCTTTATAAATATTTTACAACTCTCTAGACAAGACTTGTATCGATCTGGTTTGCTCCGTAATTATTTTGCAACTCTCTAAACAAGACTTGTATTAATCTCTTTTGGAGTAAGTATGGATCTGTTTGTCATGTATCAATCTTTTTTTTTTAGGTATTGATATTTTTATCTTAATAATTTCAACTGAAGCTTTTGCCTTAGCATATATCAATTTCTTCACTTCAAGGTATCGATTCGTTCAATACTTATATCAATCTGTTGCTTCAGTGTATCGATCCTATTTAACTTTAAAAGAGTTTTTCATAAAAATTTGTTAATGATTTTTTACTAACATAATTATACACACATTATCTGATTCTCAACAAGTTTGATTTTATTTTATTATCACATATTTGCTTGACATTTACAATACACTTAATCATTATCGAAAATATATAAAATATATTATGATATCATTAATTTCATATTAAATTTTTAACATAATATCATTAATGAGAACATCCAAACCTAATGTAAGGATCACTATAACACCACTTTTTACTCTCTATTTGCCATGTTTCTTGTTTTATTGTCATATTTAATTAATTAATGTGTTAATAATAATGTTACACTTTTTACTCTCTATTTGTCATGTTTCTTGATTTATAGTCATATATAATTAATTAATGTGTTAATAATAATGAAATTCTTAGTATTTCATTAGTTGGTATTATTGCCATTGAAAGCTCGTAATTTCTCAAACTCTTTTAAAGTTTGAATAGCATATATGCTTTCAATTCTACACAATTGATAGCTAAATAATAGATGTCACCAGTTTCAATTTATATATATATATATATATAGGAAGGAATAGTGTCTCAGTTATTAGATCTACACAATTTATGGCTAAATAATCGATGTCACCATTTTCAATTTATATATATATATATATATATGAATAGTGTCATTACCATGTTATTAGATCATCATATTGCAATTATAGTGATGTTGCAGAAGAAATTATCTCATTTTGTTAAAGTTGGTAAGTAACTAGCAGCCATGAAAATATTACCAAGGCGCTAGAGTAACAGTTAAAAGTTAAATTGAGTAGCTTTCCCAATGATAATATAATTAAACACAATGTGGAAAATGTAAACCCGGAAATGAAAGATTGCCGGCGGAAAAATTAAATTATTAGAAAAAGAAGGAGCCGGGAAGCTAAAATCATTGCTTTATCAACCGTTGATTTCAGGTGGGATGGGACCCAAGTAAAACCTGTTATTAGCTGCATTTAATTATTTATTTCTTAATTTAACGAACCAAGCAAAAACAGCAAACCAGTGTTGACATCTCAGTTTTGGTTTGAAAGCGGCGAATTGATCATGGCAGCGACAGGCGCTCAGCTTTCGTGCTTCTCTTCAATCAACCGCAAACTTCACCTGCAACGCCGCTCACTTTTATCGCCGATTTTTCGCTCCTCTAAGGTACCTCTTTTACAAGGAAAATTGAAATGCACGACTGTTAATTTTTTTAATATTTTATGTTTCTTTTTTTTTTTTTTCGTTAAGAAATATCGATCTGAAGTAATTCTAACGTAATGAAAGAGTTCGTGATTTTATTCAATTGTGCCTTTTGCTGTTAGGCCTGTTAATTTGTTGGTAATAAATATCATAGATTGATTTGCATTTGTTAGTGTTTACTATGTTCTATTTGATTGCATTTGCTTCACTGCTTTGCGATTGATGGAAATCCATTAATCCCATAAACTTGAATAAAACTAAGTGTTATAGCTAAAAGAAAGGTATTTAAGCACTAATACGCCCCCTGGCATTCAAGGTTAGGGTTTTTGATGTGTCATAAATACAATCACAGACCTATTTTTAGTAATGGGGTTTTATTTATTTGAACACAAGATTTCTTGATTAAGTAGGCTCTGATACTACGCTGCAATGAGCTTATAAGTAAAGGCACAACAATTATCCTTAAGCTCTAATGTCTATCACACTCCATTTGGGAGTTTTCAATTGACAATCATTGGCTTTGACTAAAAATTGACTAACAAGATTAATAAACAGAAGTATTTTTTTTTTTCAATCCATGCAATAGGTGTTCATTTGTTTAATGAAACTTCCTGTGTGGGACTGTTGAAAGTTCTTTACCGACGAGATAATGCCACAACTGTGTATGTTAGTTTTATTAGATGAATTTGACTAAGTTGAATGCCTCTAGTGGTTACCTTCAAGTAATCTTGTTTTGAATGAATTTTAAAGAAACTGCTTATTGTGCTATAATTACATGGCAATCTACACACTAACTGCTGGTATTTTCCAGCCCTGGGTTTGTATGAGTCTTGACGGGAGAGGCACTGACACTACAAGTTCTGAGATTAAAACTACACTCAGTTATAATGCTGATGAATCAAAACCACTTGTTGAAGGGACTGCAAAATCATATCCAACTACAGAAGAGAAACATACTTCTGGAGAAGCAGGGGTAAATGAGCCAGTACAGGATGGTGGCATCACACAACAGAAAAAGGCAGCAAAAATCCATGATTTCTGTTTTGGGATCCCTTACGGTGAGTGTACTTTGTTTTGTTGAAAGGCTTTTAATGTTTAACTTTTGGGGTTGGAGAGACCTAAAGACAAGGCACATCTCCTTCATAAAAGTTAATTTATTATGCTTGTTGAAGGTTCACTGAACTTGGTTTCTATAGCTTGATTAAATAATTGAGTTTATAATTTAAGCATTTATGTCAGCAAACCCTTGTACTTCAGGAGCCATTGCCATTTGACATGTTTGGTTAGTGATCAATGCATAAATTCGACAGTGTGTTTACGTACCCTTGAATAAGCATACTTCAGGAGCCTTGCTGTCCAATTACTAATGGTTTTTCTTTTAAAAAAAAAAATTACTAATGGACTAAAACAGTGTTTTGTAATATTCAGAAACATGCCATAATATAAGGCAGGAGAAAAATGACTTGGCCCTTGCTTGCATATTCGTGATCTTCTAAAGTAAGACTTTCTTGCAATGAGGATTTGGACTATTGCCCACGAAATACCCTGAGTAACAGCATCAAGGCCAAACCCAAACTGAGCTAAACTTTCCATATCACAACTAATATCCATTTTCATTGCCCTTCTGGATTGGGATATGGTATAATTGGAGCCCTTGCTAGCTTCATAACAGAAATAAAATTTTCTTCCAAGCTTTGTGTTCTTCCCTTGTACTGGGCTTGCTCCCCCTTCTATACCTTCATTAAACCTCTTTCATTTCCTTTTCCATTGTTGTAATCCATTTTCCTTTTAATTTGTAAAAATGCAAGTAAATAATGTTGATATTAAGTCTTAACTTTAATATTACAAAGATATCTGTATTTACTTATGCCTTGTTTTTAAGGGGTTTATAGAATAAGGTAGATGGACTTACTGGTGGAAAACATTAAAATCTACTTTGTCACAGGTGGTCTTGTTCTAGGTGGAGGGCTTCTTGGTCTTATATTCTCGAGAAATCCTGTGACTTTAACAACTATCGTGATTGGAGGTGCTTTGCTAGCCCTCAGCACCTTCAGCTTGAAGATCTGGAGGCAAGGAAAATCAAGTTTACCATTCATACTGGGACAAGCAGGTAAGAACTTACAGTAGCATCATGCCATTTTCTTCTTCAAAACTTCTCTGTTTGAGATTCCTTTGCCCCCCTGATGTAATGCAGCTAAGCTAGTTTGACATTGTTTTTATTTTGGTTAAATTAGGCTTTAGTTTTTTTATTAGAGTTGTGTTTGAATTACTTATTTTTGTTGGTTTTGTTATTGTTAGGTAAGAATTCTATTTCTTATTAGAACCAGATTTCTTTTGTTTTCATTGTTCTTGTTGCGGTAGGATTTTTGTTTCTTATAGAAGTAGATTTCTTCTCTTTTGTTTAGGCTTATGGCCACTATAAAAAATGGCCTTATTTTCAGTTTTAGAATTAGACTTTGAAGACTTGAAGATTATTGAATAAAGTTTGATTTTTTTCCCCCATTTTCTTCTAGATTTTCTCCCTTTCTATTATTCCTATTTGTTCATATTGTTTCATATTTGGTGCATCTCCCTCTTTCTCTCTGTTTCCTTTGTTTCTGGTTAGCTATTTTTCCTTCCTTGGAAGTGAAGTTTGGAAACTAACAAACAGTTAAAAAATAGACCAGGAAGAAGTCTGGGTCTGCATTGTTTTAGAGCCTTTTAATATAGTTGTTCTGTTTAACTCTTATGGTTATTTCTGGACACCTATTTAGATTTCAGTCATTCCATGTTTGATTTTATTGAAGAAGTTTGCATTTTCACTTCAGATTCCAATTCCAAAGATAGAAGTGAGACTTAGGTATGTGTATGTAATGGAGATGTCTTCATATGCTTGAGTTTATTTTGATGCTTCTATAACTATAAGGTCCAGTACATTACATTGTGGTCAACTACTTATGAAAACAGCAGGATGGTGAGAGGGTAGAAAAAAAATAACATCAATTTTATGCAACAGTTGAAACCTCATCCTACAAAGAAGCAAAATATATCACATTGTTGGGGAATTTGTTTTTTCACCTATGTTGGCAATATGATGTAAATCAGTAGATAACAGGATAAAGAGACATAAATTAGAGAGTGAAAGAGAGAATGGAAACAAAAATAGAATTTAGAGAAAGATTAGAAGAAAAAAAGAGTTTAATGTTTCCATCATTTCAGAACATAATTGTAATGTCTAAGTTGTAAACAAAATGGAAATTAGAATGCACTCAGAGATGAAAACCTAACATTATTGAAATAAGTAAAGGAAACCTAAATAACAAAAATAAGGAATGTCCTAAATTCCCTAAATAAAAATAATTCCTAAATCTCTGTATTCATAATCCGTTAAACAAATAATGTCCCAAACAAGGATGATTTCCATCAGGATACTGCTATTGACTTGTTGCCTTACACAATGATTCAACTGCCTTGCAAGTGTCATTTTGAATTTTTGTTATAAACCAAACTGACAGATGGTAAATGTCATTGGAACTAAAGAGTTGAGAAAATAAATCATTGTCCATATGTAGAGGTAAATTGCATTGGGACATGCAACTCTGGAAGGTGAAGCCATCTTCCTTTAATAAAGATGCGTATTTGTTGGATTAATTTATGAAGAAGTGGGGTGTGTTTTTCTGAATTCTTGAAACATTTTTGTCTGTAACCACCGGTTATTTTTCTCTGCCAATATAGATGAAGTCATATCAGTCTTAATGTGGATGCCAATGTTTAGTAAGAGACAAAATGACATTGCTCTCAATGGTATTTGACAGCCAGTTTTCAGATTGGGAACAATTATCTGTGTCAATAAGTCAATATATACTGTACAATGAAAATGGTCAATTTATGGTAGATCAAGAATATTCACCATGTCTTGTGTAAATCATGATGTTACGAATCTGATAACATGGAATACTTGATGTAGACGTGTACTTCCTCCAGAACTTGTCTCATTATACTCATCTGTGTGATCTTGCAGTGCTCTCAGCAATCCTATTCTGGCAGAATTTTGAGGCCTACTCATTGGTATTAATCATATGATTTCAATATTTACTCTTCCCCCTTGACTAGCTGATATTTATATTTTATTTATTTTGTTGTTGTTGTTGTTGTTATTGTTGTTGATACTGTTGCTGGGTAAAACTAACTATATACTATCATGTGCTTGCAGACAAAGAAGCTAATTCCAACGGGGTTTTATGCTGCCATTAGGTAATTTATTGGTGTTTGCACTGTTTTTGTTAACAAATGTCAAGTCAATACTGTAACCCAACAATCATTTTTTTTTTCCCGCCTATCACAGCGCTGCAATGCTGTGTTTCTATTCATATGTGGTGGCATCTGGAGGAAATCCACCGCCAAAGAAGTTGAAGTCGTCTGCTGTTGCCCCATCGTAGAGAGAATTCTTAAAGACCGGGTCAATCAGACTTTTTTGGGGGGAGTTTTTGCTTGCATTAGCTGAATGTCCTTGATAGGAGCTGCATTTGACTACAAGTTTGCATATTTATATGTGGTTCTTTGTTATATAGGAGGCGGTCACTGGAAAATGTCATTTTATAGCAATAAGTCACGATTGAAACGAGTCAACTTTTTAACCAAATTGTAGAAAAGAGGAAGGCAATAGTGAAAAACACATTATATTTATATCCTGTCTATATTAGCTCTAAACTTCACACTGGTTTTTGTTTCCTGTAAAGAGGAAGAGAAAGCAAAGCAAAAAATAAAATAGATTTAAACTAGAGAACTGCAAAGAAAGATGAAATTGGAGTTGTAAATTGATCAGCAGGATTGCATAATTAAGGATATTGTTTTAATGACTATTGCAATCCACAAGAAGATCTTCAGAAGTTAGAAACCAACCATGACACATATAATACGACCAAAGAGCATGTACAATTACCAAGAATGCATTCCTCTGTGGCAGAGTACTGGTGGAGGAGAAATGGAGAACGACAAAATGGCCAATTTCAAATCCAATTAGCCCATTTGTAAGCAGTGTCATTCGCTATGAAAGTTGTATATGTAGCCTAGTGCAAATCTATTGCTCATCCATCTGGTTTAAGCGTAGGAGATGGCTAAATTCTCAAATTTTGGTTGCAGTTATTGATAAAAGGCAGTAAGCAGTATCATAGTTGCATCAAATAAAAATGATCCCGCCATAGATATGGAATCATCTGTAGAATATAATATATATATATATATATATGAGTTTGTATGTGTGTTTGAAATTATTGTACTATAATTCTTAATAATTAAAATATTCAACAGAAGAGTTTAGTTTTGAAAATTTGATCAGATTTCCATGTAACCTTTTTAACTTGTTTTAGAAAGTCTTTGCCTGTTTGCCACTTTTTACAATGCAATCTTTTGTTGCTGATAAGCTCGTACCCTTTTCTTTGTTTTTCCTTTTTCTTCTTGCAAATGATATTTATAAGTTACATCTGTGAACAATTTCTAGGATGTTCAAGATAAACTTCCATGATAATTCTTGTTATGTAATTTTAGATCTATTATATATTTAAGGAGACTCTCATACCAGATTTGGAATATAACTAAATA
Source organism: Cedrela odorata (assembly GCA_035584115.1). Lineage (NCBI taxonomy): Eukaryota > Viridiplantae > Streptophyta > Magnoliopsida > Sapindales > Meliaceae > Cedrela > Cedrela odorata. The sequence goes on from JAXCLQ010000015.1 coordinate 9,047,403, forward strand.
TTTAGACCATCAATTCTTCACGGTTAGATAAATTCAACGGTCGGTTGTTGATCTTATATAAAATATTTAAACTTTAAATTAACAATAATTATCGATATTAATATATCGAATAAGATCAGTAATCATTAAACTATCTAATAATAAATAAATAATTATTAAAATGTTTAATTATATTTAAAATTTTACATAAAAAAAACGCTTGTATATGTAAAGGGGGTGTGTGTGTAAGGTTCATCACTTCAGCTTTCTTCTTGTTATTGTTATTGATCATATATTTGAGTATTGGGTTGTCTTTTGCTTTTACATAGCTTGTGTAAATGCAATAAAATTTTTTGACTAAATTTGCTAGTTCTCCCACGTCTAAACCTCCCTCCAAGATGACCAGAGTGTGAACTCTCCACTAATTATTTATATGTATAATAATTTATATTTTATGTTACAAATCACATATATATTATTACAAATCCTTCATATTGTATGGATATCGGCCCAACATTAAAGTCATAATTTCCATTATGAAAATGCTATCATTGTTGATTCCACTTGGTACACCACTATATATTGTTTAGACAATTAAATAATAATGTATATATATTTTTCCCTTTACATTATTGTTAGATGACATATAACAATATATAAATATTATTCAATATTTTATAGGCCAAGTTAGGGAACCCTCCTTTATAGATAGGACACCTACAAAGCTCTCAACATAGAAGGGTCATGCGCGAACGCGCACATATACATACATACATACATATATATATATATATATATATATATATATCATGACTAAACATATAACAACAGTTTGACCAATTAAAGCATCTATATTTTTTAGTTGAAAATATATGCTTACAAAAGTTTAAGCATTTATCATACAAATGCTTAATGGCCAGCACAATATATACAGATAAGAGTAGGAATTTCCTCCCTATAATAAACAAAAGTGACGTATCTTATTATAAGTCATAAATTAATAAATATATTAAGATTATATTTGTACAAAATCATACTACTACAATGAGTGTGACAATAAACTAACTCAATTATATAATGTGATTATAAATTATGAGTCAATCATACATGCTCCAATATATTTGATATTAGTCAAATAACATAATCTGATTTAAATTATAAAATTACATAAATGATTATGTTAGTCTATAATATGTGAGAAATAAATCCAACAATTTCCCACTTAAACAACATAAATCATTCCAAAATCATTTGAAAACTTGTTATCAGATTAACTTGTAAGCAACTTAATAATATAGTTAAATGTGAGCAAATACCCAAAACAAAACAAGTCCATAGTGTGCTTATAATACCAAGTGATATGCAGGCACCGACAGAATGTTCAACATACAACAAAATACCATAAACACCTGACAAGGTAATGGTATGCAAATATGACATGAAAATATCAAAAGCTATCAAAATGCTTATTTCCATAAGGTCTATGCATCTAACAATATGAGAATAAACAAAATATCTTTTAGATGTATTGCTTCCTTACATCTAAATGAGACAAATACAAAATATCTCTATCACAATAAAGAAAGGTATACTGAGACTAGACCCCAAAGTCTCAATCCATAATGTCCAAGACTGATCAAAATGTCTTTAACCATAATATCCTCACGATTTAATGTCATATATATACAACAAAATTTGTACACAACAACAATATATGACAAACTATAACATGCATGCATTAAGTATAAACAATTATACTTTCATTATAGTTGCAACTTATTTACATACAATCTAGAGCTTCCACTAATTAAACACAACAGAAGACTCTAACAATCCCATATGAATCACATGTGTCTGAAAAACCTTAGGGCATAGGCTTTTAGTTAGTGGATCAGCCAAATTGAGCTTTGTAACAACATGCTTAATAAAAAAATATAAGATTAAGCAACTTTCTCTCATACAAACAAATACTTAATATCAATATGTTTATAACGTGAGGAACTTCGAGTATTTCGAAAGAAATTGACTGCTGTAGAATTATCACAATAAATCTTCAACTGCTTTGTAATGGAAAACACAAGATCTAACCTTGAGAAAAAATTTTGCAGCTAAATAGACTGGCATGTAGCTTTATACATGCTACATACTCTGCCTCCATGGTCGACAAAGCTGTAAGTGTTTGTTTGACATTTTTCCATGAAACAGCTCCACCAGCTATCATAAAGATATATCCATAAGTAGATTTCCTATCATCTGGACAGACTACATGATCAGCATCTAAAAATCCAACTATATTAAGAATGTCGGATGGCTGATATGTTAAGATAAAATCTTTGATACTCTGTAAATATCTTAACACTTTCTTGGTTGCTTTCCAATGGGTAATACCAGGATCACTTAAGTATCTACCAAGCACACCCACAGTAAAAGCAATATTTGGAGGTGTACAAACTTGAGCATACGTCAAACTTCCGACAAATGAAGCATAAAAGACCTGTTGTATTTGAGTCTTTTCAATGTTATCTCGAGGACATTATGATTTTGATAATATGCCACCTTTTACAATTGGTGTTTTTCCAAGAATACATGATTTCATATTAAACCTACTTAAAATACGATTGATGTAGGTTTTCTAAGACAGAGCAAGAACACCTTTATATTTATCACAAAAGATTTCAATCCATAATATATAATGGGCTTCACTAAAATCCTTCATATCAAAATAACAAGCCAACATGTGTTTTGTCTTAAGCAAAAAATTAGTATCATTGGCTGCAAGTAATATATCATCAACATAAAACACTAGAAAAATATATTTGCTCCCACTCACCTTGAAGTATATACACTGATCAGTAATATTCTTTTGAAATCCATAATAGGTGATAATTTCATCAAACTTTAAATACCATTGCCTAGATGCCCATTTAAGTCCATAAATAGACTTATTCAATTTACATACCATTTATTCTTTGCCAGTTTCAATAAAACCATTTGGTTGAACCACATAGATATTTTCATACAAGTTTCCATTAAGAAAAGTTGTCTTGACATCCATATGATATATCTCTAAATCAAAATGAGCTACCAATGCCATAATAATACGAAATGAGTCCTTGGTAGAAACGAGTGAGAAGGTTTCTTTATAATCAATACCTTCTTTCTGACTGAAACCCTTTGCTACAAGCCTAACTTTGTATCTTTCTACCTGACCTATAGCATTTTTCTTGGTTTTGAAAATCCACTTGTAATTGATTGGTCTGTATTTATCTGGCAATTCAACTAAATCCCACGCATTGTTATGAACCATGGATGCTATCTCATCATGCATGGCATGTATCCAAGATGAGGATTCTAAACTACTAATAGCCTTTAGAAATAATGCAAGATCAGAGGACACACCGATATCATACTCATGTTCTTACAATAGACTATATAGTCATTAGAAATAGCAGGTCTCTTGGTCCTTTAAGATCTATGCAATGGCATATCAGTAGCACTATCCTCTACAACCGAGGGCTTTGAATCATGATGAGCTTCAAGTTCTTGAGGAGAATCATTAACATGTTCAACGTATGGTAATCCCATTGGAGGAACAGAAAAAAAATAGGATAAACATAACCACACGTTCTTTTTTTAAAGAAATATCATGAGGCTCAGAACTCCTACTGTTATGGTCATCCTTAAACTAAATGGCATGGTCAGACTCAATGATTCTAATAGTGTGAGAAGGACAATAAAATCTAGAACCCCTTGAGCCAATGCAATAGCCAATAAAATGACCACTAACAGTTTTCGGATCAAGCTTTGTTGATTGCAGAATATAAGGCTTCACTTCTGCTCTGCAACCCCAAACATGAAAATAACATAAGGTAAGTTTTTTGCCTGACCATAATTCATAAGGAGTTTTAGAAACTGACTTGCTTGGTACTTGATTTAGAATGTATGCTACAGTTCTTAAAGCTTCACCTCACAGAAAAATCGGTAATGTGGAGTTACTGAACATACATCACACCATATCAAGAAGGGTGCTATTTCTTTTTTTTTTGCAACTTCATTCTGTTCAGGACTATCAAACATCATATACTGAGCATCTATACCACATTTTCGGAGATATCTAGCAAAAGGTCTGGGATTACGCCCAATTTCATCATATCTCCCATAATACTCACCACCTCTATCTGATCTGACTACCTTGATTTTCTTACTCTTTTGGAGTTCTACCATAGCCTTAAAGACTACGAAAGCATTCAAGGCCTCAGACCTTTCAACAAGAAGTTCAATATGACTATAACGAGAAAAGTCATCAATGAACATGATGAAGTATTTATAACCTCCTATAGCAGCAATATCAAAAAGCCCACAATGTCAATATGTATTAACTCCAAAATCTCTTGACTTCTTTTAATTCTATCTCTCTTGGTTTTAGCAGTAAACTTATCTTTGACACAATCAACACAAGTGCCAAAATCAGAAAAGTCTATATCATAAAGAATACCATCTGCAACAAGCCTCTGCATCATCTGTCTAGAAATGTGAGCCAAATGTTTATGCCATAACATAGAGAAATTTTCATTCACTTTACCACATGAAGAGCTAATATTCATAATATGAGTAGTACAAGATAATTGAACAATATCAAAAGATAAATCAATCATATATAAGCTATCATATAAAGTTTCAAAACTAACAAGCATAGCATTATAATACAAATATACTTTTCTATCACCAAAATGAAAAGCATAGCTAGACCTATCCAAAATAGATACAAATATCAAGTTTTTTCTAGCAAAAGGAATATATGTTGTATCTAATAAATCTACAATATGGCAAGATGCCAACTTTAGTCTAACAACTTTAATGAGTTCAACAATGGCCTTTACTCCATTGCCCATATGTACAATCAGCTCTCGTTCATTTGGTTTTCTAGCCAAACTTTGAATTTCACACAATCAACCTTTTTATGCTCATATTTATGACAAAAGTGGTATTTTTCTTTAAATCCTTCTAAAGAGCTAATACCAGAATTGGTGGTAGATGTAGAACCAGAAGTAGAAGTATTTTTCTTAGAGTTTTTCCTCTTAAAAGATTTATTAGAACTCTTTGAAAAATATTTCTTTCTGTTCCCACTTTTCTGCTCAGTCATCATGGCAATGTGGGATTGATTCTTCTTCAGATTCTCCTCCTCTTGAACAAGAAATGCTATAGTTTGTTCGAGTGTCTACAACATTTTTTTTTTTTTTTGTGTTATAACTACTTTTCATATTAGCAAACTGAGTCAGCAAAGACTCCAAATCTGAAAAACAAGAAAATCTTTAGGCAGTGGCACACTCATGTCCAATAGTTTCCTATAATAGTTGGACAATCTCAAAATATATTTTCTAACTCTAGAAATCCCGTCATAACAGGTAATAGTGAACAATCTCATATAATTGGACTTTTCAACCTTATCTATTTTCTTAAAACATTTTTCAACGGCATCTAAGAAATCCTTGGCACTCACTTTTAGGGATACTCTCCTTAATAGATCTATTAATAGAGTATTTCATCACAGTTAGGCATATTCTGTTTGAAGTATCTCATACCTCCCAATATATTTTATCAAAAACAGAACTATTATCTGTAAGCGGTGGAGGTGGATCATTTCGTAATGTCAAATCCTTATCTGTGATAGCCAAGTGAACCAAAATAGACTCATTCTAATCCTTATAATTGGTCCTAGTCAATGTTTTTATGGAGGCTAATTGGAGAGAAGCTAATAAATCATCAATTGAAGAATCATCAAACAAAGGGTAATTCAGGCATGTAATACAAAATCATGCTATCAAAACATATTCTTCAATTTTGTTTTTCTCATGTTATATCAACAAAAAATAAAGCAAACTAATTGTATATCATACTATATTTCACTGTCTTCCTCACCCGATAACCTTTAAAATAGGCAAACGAGTTCAAAACAGGTTTACAACCAGACCCAACTAATTCGGCCTCCAAAATTGAGGAAAAACACACCTCATGATCTAATTCAATAAATCTAGTTAAATATACTTCAATTTATCCTAAATCCGATCGAAAATCACCAAATCAAAGATGTTAGCAATTCAAAAATTTGTACTTTATACTCCAAACACATAGCAAATCTTTAGTGATTATAGACGAAATGATTGTGCAGGCTTTGATACCAATTGTTAGAGTTTCAAAATCTCATTAAATCGAGCTAAATGCAGCGAATCAATATATCAACCATTTCGTCCATAACACACCCATAACAATTTCAATCAATAACAGAAAATATACTAGAAGTCGTTATATTATACTGTTGCCAACTTCAAGCTCAAATTGCTTTAATTGGATCAAAATCAAGTGAAGCTAAAAATCGAAATCGGGTTAGGGAGGTTACGGGAAGGAGAAAACAAAAGGGAGAATTTTTTACTCTCTGCCTTTTTTCCCAAAATTATTATGCTTAGTGGTCAGCACAATATATATAGGACGAGAGCAGGGACCTCATCTCACGTAATAAACAAAAGTGACACATCCAATTATAAGTTATAAATAAATAAATACACTAAGATCATATTTGTACAAAGTCATACTACTATAACGAGTGTAACAATAAACTGACTAAATTACAGAATGTGATCACAAATTATGAGTCAGTCACACATACTCCAATATATTTAACATTAATTACATAACATAATTTGATTTAAATTATAAAAGTACATGAATGATTATATTAGTCCACAATATCTAAGAAATAAATTCAACAGTGTTGTCTATGCAAATCCCTTTGTTCATTTATCAAAACATTAGTTCTCACTTTTGCAAAGCCTTAAACATTCATAGATAGAACACAATCAAATATCGAATTTATGAAATTTTTGATGCACTTGGTACGTGTATAGTTTTGTGCATTCAAAACTTACATAACTCTTGATGTTTAGGATATTATATGCAAGTTTTTAATAATATTACCAGTTATTTCTTCATGAAGTATTGTTAAAATCTAAAAATAGGGTTGTTGAATCGAACTATAATTAAATTATTATTATTATTATTATTATTATTTTAAAATACAAGCTTATCAACAAAGGGATTAAAAATACATACTTGATTCATATATACTTCATCAATGAAGAAATTAACATTATTGATGAATTTATTTGATGGGCTCCATCAACCATTGCATGCTTGTCTTTTGGAAAACAAAGGCAAGACAATGATTTCTTACACAGAACATTGTTCGTGGGTGGAAGCAAAATCACTAAAATTGCTTCTTGTCTAGGGACCCCAATTAATTAATAATGTTAACTAAGAGCATCTAGCTAGGGCAAGTGTCTACCACTATCTATTTATGGCCTTTCATTTTTCAAGTTCTTATGCAAATTCCCCCCATTAATAATATTGCTTGTGAATTGTGACAATTACACATCAATAATCCGTACACCTTTATTGATTTAGAAGGAGAAAAAATAGAAAGGGCTTTTGGAAAAGTTGACGACTCCAAAAGTTCAACTTTTCCAAAAGTCCTTTTAGATTAGATTTCAAAGCCATTTTGGGATTCATAAGGATCATCTTTCCTTTTTATTGATAATGACTTCTCCATAATTGATAGCACATGGAGTGTTGGTGTCAATTTCCATTAATTTTCAGGGCTAGCCTTTGCATCAGGGTATACTTTGTATTGCTTGATTTTACTTAATTTTAAAAATTACAATTAAAAAAGTGTGATAAATACAAATTTTTAGTATAAATTATTCATTTTTTTATTATTATTTAATATTTTGTATAAATTTAAAACTATAGTATCTCAATCTTAAACGTTATTTTAATGTATGACACAATTTCTATGATAAGTATTAAGAGAGAAAAAAAAAAGAGTATTAAAAGGCTTTGGTCATAAAAATTTTATAAGGTCTCGAACAAACTAGTAGAAAATTAATTAGCAGCTCTTCAGAATATGTAAGAACATAAAAACATATTACTAGTTGAATGCAGGACCACCTACTTTTAGAATTGTCAATAAATTAGCTAATTAAGAAAAAGGGCACTTTAATTAGTAATCATATCGTATGAGTATGAGTAGCTATCAAATAATAGGGTTGATTATTAGGCCCAACTTTATGTCATTTGTTTTCCCCAAAAACAACTTAGAACTGCAGTGGCAATGTACCTAATGCCCCGTTACAAAAATTGCACACATATCAACATGGAAATGGAAACTTTAAATTGGTATACGCCGAAAACAATAATAATACTAATAATTTTTTTTTTCTATTTTATTATGATTATTATTTCATAAATGTATATATAACAAAATTTTATTGTACCAACAAACACAAATACAAGATAACATAATATATATATATATATATGTTCTAGTGAATTTTTTTTAATTAATTAATTATATATATAATAGATATAAAATGAACAAAATCATATATGGTATCACTTCCAAGAGCAGTGAAATGGCAACCCCATGAATTCC
>JAXCLQ010000015.1:9055966-9068395 GCA_035584115.1 Cedrela odorata
TTTTGGTTTCTTATAATTTTTTTTTAAAGAACAGAAATTATAATATTGTGCCAATTCAGTGTGACACCTACATTTTTTTTTTTTAATTATGGTTTGACATTATTGTTGTGCATAAATTATTGCATTCATTGTTATCATAGTTGAATTATTTATTTTAATTTAATAATATATTTATGAGTGATGCTAGCGTAACCTTTATTTATTTATCCTGTTAATTAAAATTAAAAAAAAAATTATAACGCCCACCTTCTTTATCTCCCTTCTTTGTTAAACCTTCTATTATTAGTATTTACATTTTTCACAAACTGTTGGTTGAAGTATATTCTTTTTCTCTAAATTCTTTTAAAATCCATAACAATTATTTTTCAATTTCCCATAGGAATGGACAATAATTTTTATAATTATATTTAGTTAATCACAAAAAAATAAAAAATAAAAAAGAGTTTACTTAAGAATAGAGCGTTGGAGCGTATATATCAATCATTTTCAATTTTTGATGGTACGCATTTGAAACTTAACTGTTAATGCTAAAATTTAGAATAGTCAAAAAAATCACAATATTTCACTTTAAAATATATAAATAATACATGTATTTATATTTGACAACTAATAATTTTATGTTATAATAAATTTCACTTTAAAATTACATCATAACATTATCAAACAAAACTTAAATATATATGATTATGGAAAGATTACGGGGAGAAAAATAAAATTAAATTAAAAACACCATTTATATTTTATCTAAAATTCAATGGGTTTACTCTTGTTTCCTAGTAAACTGGGCTAATAAAATTGAAATAGGCCGAGTTCTTTGGGCCAGCATTCAATTGGCATCCTCAAGATCTTAGTACATGTACATTGGACAATATGAACCTAATTTAGGTGAATTATTTTATTATTCATTTTACAATAATAATAATAATAAGTAAAGATTGCAAAGGCCTTTGATGAAATTAAAATTATTATTATATATATATATATTTTATATCATTTATTTTTATATGTCAATTAGTAAAGACCACGGAGCAAAATGTAAAGTTTATTATTCAAGTAAATAGATAGTTTTCATTTAGAGTACATCTATAAACATAATGTTTTTACCTAATTTTAAAAATATATGCGTTAAAATATTTAGCACTTTTATTAAACTAATTAATATTTTTTTTAACTACTTAAGTCATTCTTTTATATTTGACAACAATAATTTTATTTCACGACAATAGTTTATTAAAAATAATATTGTTGCAATCTTACATATATTCTTAATTAGTGATTTTTGTTGTTATATGACATTAATTTTTCATAAAAATCAAGAAATTCTCAATCATTTGACCCAAAAATACAAGATAATAATCAACAAAAACTAATAATACTACTGGACAAATTAAATCAAAAGTGAATTGAAGCAATTAGAAATGTTAAATCCATCAAAATCAAATGATTTTGGCCCAAAATAATCTATGGTTGGGGGTTGATGGAAAAATGTGGACCCAAATAGGATCCACATGATGGTTTACTAATCGTCTAATACTACTCAACTGTTTCTTGATTTTTATTATTTTCTTCGTTAATTTTTTTTTTTAATTTGTGTGGAAACCATTTAATTTTGGATCCCAACCACTTAAAATTTGTGTTTCTTATTTTTTTATATTTATTTTGTTTATGTGTAGATTGAGAGCAAGAGAAGAGAGGTTCACAAATGTCCCATCTTTCAATTTCATGACCGTTGTCCAAAACTTTATTTAGATTAGCAATTGGAAATTGGTTAATATACATCATGAGATATGATCATTAATGAATAGATTTATTATCTTCTTTGGTCCAATTGATGCTTACAATTGCGTGCTTTTGTTTAGTCAATGCTTTTAAAATAAAGGTCGATAATTTCTTATTATTAGTTTTAATAAAATTGAGATATTATTACGATAGTAAAAACCGAATTTGACCTTAAGTAAACTCTTTATGCATTGATAGTAGAAAATGTTTGGAAAGAGAAATAGAAAAGAGAGATAAAAATGTAATAAATGTAATATCCTAAAATTTAAATTAAGGGTATTTTAATTATTTTATACACTAGGGGTAATTTTGTTATTTTATAAATTATGTCTGAGTAATGAAAACTAAGTAAGTAACTCTATATTAATATTTACTTAACTATTGGGAGTAATTTGATAACAATTTATTAAGTTTAGAAAATTTTCCTTTAAAACTTTATCCGCACACCTGACTTTCAAACAAAAATTGGTGTAAATTAAAAATTTTGATTGACAAACAGTTTATTTCTACAAAAAGAGGACTCGATAAGAATTGATATAAATCAAATTTAAGTCAAATTTGAAATCGGATAAGAGAGAATCAAAGCCTAGAACATACTATATGTATATGAAAATTTTAAATAACATATTTATCCTTACTATTTAATTTCTTATTATTTTTTTCAGGGGTAAAATATTTATTTTATTAAATTTCAATTTAAATTTAAACTTGGCAGGATGCGAACCCAAGATGATCTTCTCATTCTAATAGCTTTCTTTGCCATTCTTTTTTAAATTTTTTAAAATTTCCTTTAAATTACTCAATTTTCAACATATTAAAGTTTCGTTTTTTACTGCTAATCATACGTTCACAATACGGGCTATACTCTAGGAACTTTGTTTAAGAGATTTGGTCGACGATTAAACAGAGAGGAGAATAGTATTACTATTTATAATTATGAATTTTTAAAATTACTCGCAAATCGGACGTCTTAGGATTAAATTGGCCCCTCGATATGATTCATAACATTGTTGTTATCGTAATTTGTGTTTTACAAAAATTATTATTCAGAACGAAACTACTATTCATGAGGGAATCACTGTTCATGACGGAATTACTATTTATCACAGACAATTTTGTCGATTATACTTGTTTAGGCTAGAATTATACCAATTAGATGTTGGATTAGGTGAAATTAAATTTTATCGGAAAATATAAATAGTGATAGTAGCGTTCGTGCTTGATTCAGATTTCAAAATAATGTGTTATCGTACGAAATTAAGTAGTAATAGTGAATTAAGTAGTAATAGTGAATTAAGTATAATCATCACCCCAATTATTAATTGTAGATTCCGATTGTAGAAGAAAACAGAATTCAAAGAGAGGGAAAAGCCATATTATACATTGATGTTGTAGTTAAATTTTAAGGACGTGTATTTAAATTATTATGTTAATAATTAGTATAAATGTTTTATAGATACGCCGAGAGAGTAGCTATACAACCCTTAGTGATCGAGTTTTTGTTCCGTTTTTTATGACACCTGTGAGTAAATTTTTACGTGCTTTTCATTTCTTTAAAACTGTTTTATAAAATTTAATGTTTTATGAAATAAGGAATAATTTATTTATGAATTGATTTACATTCTGTTTTATATGAAAAATGAGATTTACTTTGAGATAAATATATATTGTTGTGGAGGAATTGTTAAGATATTGATTCTGAGGTCAGGAAGCGGCCATTGTGTCTTGCTGAAGGAATGTAAAGAATCTAGCATGCTATAGAAGTATTGGTAGACTTGGTTTTTCAACAATATCAGCAACAAGCTCAAGTTCTTTCTGTTCAGTCTCGTCCAAAAATTTAGCAACCTATTTATACTTCTGCTGAATGAGGGCAAGAATTAGTTGTGACCTCGCAAGATTTTCAAAAGATGTACCCATCAACTTACACAAAGGTTGAAGTAAGTCCAGATCATAGTGGGTTTTTAGAGGAGTCGCACTGGATATGCACTACTTTATGATTCACACCAGCGAGATCAATGGAGTTGGTGAGTTTTCAGTTGAGAGACATGGCTTATGCTTGGTATATGTCTTTTGTGCAGAGGAGAAGTGTTACAAAGCCCCCTCTAGAGTGGTCAGAGTTTAGTGAAGCTTTCCTCACTAGTTTCATGCAGCAGAGTATCAGAGATACTTATGCTAGGGAATTTGAACACTTAATTCAGACAGAGAATATGTCGGTAGTAGAGTATGATGTACAGTTTACTCGCTCATCCCGCTTTGCTCCATATTTGGTGAGTATGGAGCAGATAAGAGTAAAGAGATTTGTTGATGGGTTGCGGGATTATTTTTTCAGAACAATGCAAGTCACACAGACTACCATATATACTTAGGCTTTAAATTCAGCACTCTAGTTTGAATTGAGAGTTAAGGAGCGACGAGTTGAAAAGGGGTCCTAAAAAAAGGCTAAGATAGAAAGTTTTGGGAGATCGCGACAGGGTAGCCAGGTTAGTTCACGTAATGAGCCTAATCTCAGGGGCTCTATTTCCAAAAAGGAGACTCCAATGTTTAGGGGTTCGAGCAAAAGAGAGGACCGAAATTCTTATCAATAAGCTGCATCGTCTACCTCGATAATTAAGCCTAATGTACCCATGTGTTCAATGTGTGAGCTCCCTCATTCTGGATTATGTAGAAAGGAGATAAGTGCTTATTTTAGATGTCGTCAGATGAGCCATATGGTTAGAGATTGTCCTGTTCCACCTGTTCAGCCCTCTTATGCTCAGCAGGTTATATCATCTCAGCCAGAACCTTCTTCATGAAAGAGTTATATAGGTAAAGGTCAACTATCCAGTGAGAAATGACAGCAATCAGTTGGAACAGGCCAATCTCTACCGGTAAAGGACAGGCGGGAGTATTTGCATTAACTCTTCAAAATGCTCAGGCATCAAATACAGTTGTGACAGATATTCTTTATATTGAGACTATTAATGCTAGAATTCTATTTGACTCAAGGGCAACTTATTCTTTTATTTCTCCATACTTTGCATACTGTCTAGGCAAAGAGATTCACTTTTAACTGTGTCTACTTCCATGGAAAGTGCGATATTAGTTTCTAATATTATAGAATCTTGTGCCATTTCTATTGGAAAGCATATATATCCTACTAATCTGATCTTGCTAGAGATTTTAGATTTCGATGTGATTTTAGTTATGGACTGATTGTCCAGATATCACACAACAGTGGATCGTAGGAAGAAAACTGTCACTTTTTCTGTTTTAAATGATCTATTCTTTGAAATCCAAGGTAATAGATGTGAAGTCCCTGGTAACTTAATCTCGGCTATCGATGCGGGTAAACTACTTAGGAAGTAATGTACTGGATACTTAGCTTTTATTTAGGATGTTGACGACAGTAAAGTGGATCTAGTGCATGTTTCAGTAATCAGAGAATTTTTGGATGTTTTCCTTGAAAAGTTACCTAGACTACCTCTAGAAAGAGAGATCGAGTTCAGTATTGACCTTTTTCTAGGAACTCAGCCTATCTCGATTCTCTTATATTGAATGGCACCAGCTGAATTGAAAAAATTGAAGGTACAACTTTAAGATTTGTTGGATAAGAGATTTATTCGTCCAAGTACCTCTCCTTGGGGTGCTCAAGTCCTATTTGTTAGAAAGAAAGATGGCTTGATCAATTGAAGGGAGCTCGATGCTTTTCAAAGATAGATTTATGTTTTGGGTATCATCAGCTCAAAATTAAGGGGAAAGACATCTCGAAAACTGCTTTTCGTACCCGATATGAGCATTATGAATTTCTTGTGATGTTTTTTGGACTTACTAATACTCTTGCTACCTTTATGGACCTAATAAATCGAGTTTTCAAACCTTTCCTAGACCAGTTCGTAATAGTCTTTATTGATGACATTTTAGTGTATTCATCAGATCACTAAGAGCACGAGAGACGTTTTCGTATTGTTCTTCAGATTCTCAGAGAACACTAGTTGTATGCGAAGTTCTGTAAGTATGAATTCTGGTTATCGGAGATGACTTTCTTAGGTCACATCATAATGGAGAATGGAATTTGTGTTGATCCTAAGAAGATTGAATCAGTGTAGAAATGGCCTTACCTAGCAAGTGTGACGGAAATTAAAAGTTTTTTAGGCTTGGCTGGGTATTATTAAAGGTTTGTAAAGAATTTTTCTCGAATAGCAGCACCGTTGACTCAGCTCACTCAGAAAATTTAAAGTTTGTATAGTCGAAAGCCTGCGAAGAAGCTTTTCAGAAACTTAAGAACTGTTTGACTTCAACACTTGTCCTTACACTACCCTTTAATGGCGGTGGATTTGCTGTGTATTGTGATGCCTCTAAGGTAGGTCTTGGGTGTGTATTGATGCAACATGGCCTAGTTATAGCTTATGCGTCCAGGCAATTAAAAGGATATGAGCAGAATTATCCTATACACTATCTTCAGTTAGCAGCAGTTGTATTTGTACTGAAGATATGGAGACATTATCTTTATAGGGAAACCTTTGAGATATACACAAATTACAAAAGCCTCAAGTATATCTTTGATCAGAGAGCCTTGAATTTAAGACAGAGACTATGGTTAGAGTTGCTTAAGGATTATAATTACACGATTCATTATCATTAAGGAAAAACTACTATGGTAGCCAATACCTTAAGTAGAAAATCTATGGGTAGTTTATCCCATATCTTAGGAGATGAAGGATATTAGCTAAGGAGCTATATACGACATGATTGATGGTGTTGAAATTCAAATTCCTAAATTTTGAGTACTGGTTGCTTAGGTGCAGGTGAGATCTGTCATAGTGGAGGAAATTAAGAAAGCTCAAATTTCGACCCCATATATAAATGAAAAGAAGAGGTGTATCAAGCAAGGTAGATGCGGTGACTTTAAAGTAGATGACTATGGCATCTTGAGATACCGAGATAGGATACTAGTACCACCAATGTAAAAACTCAATAATTGACTTTTGGAGATAGCTTACACTTCCTCCTATACAATGCATCCAAGAGGAATAAAGATATATAATAATTTAGGGGAGATTTACTAGTGAGAAGGCATAAAGAGAGATATTGCTAAATATGTGACCAAGTGTTTAACCTATTAGCATGTAAAATGAAGCATCAGAAATTGTCTAGCATACTTCAAAGTTTGGATATACCCAAATGAAAGTGAGATAAAGTGACCATAGACTTCATTGTAGGCCTTCCTCGTACATTTAAAGGATATGATTCTATATGGGTTATCGTGGACAGATTAACAAAGTCAGCCATTTCCTTCCTGTTAAGGCCACCTAAACTACTTCTCATTATGCTGGATTTATCTAGATCACATAGTTTCTTTGCACGGTATACCTGTTTCTGTTATTTCAAACAAGGGTTTTCAATTTACATCGAAGTTCTGGCAGTCCTTCCAAGAAGCTTTAGACACTCAACTCCATTTCAGTACTGCATTTCATCCTCAAACAGATAGACAATCGGAGAGGACAATTCAGACTCTGAAAGATATATTACGGGCTTACGTGATTGATTTTGAGAGAAGTTAGGATCAACATTTATCTTTGATTGAATTTGCTTACAACAACAACTACCACTCGAGTATACAAATGACACCATTCGAAGCCCGAAAATGCAAATCTCCAGTTGGGTGGTTTGACCCTGAAAAACACAAGTTGCTAAGGCCATATTTAATACAGGATGCTGTAGAAAAAGTCAAGGTGATACGGGAAAGAATCATGATAGCTCAAAGTAGGCAGAAATCATATTCTAATCATCGAAGATGAGATCTCGAGTTCAAGGACAAAGATTATGTATTTATAAAGATTTTTTTTTTTAAGGGAGTTATGCAATTTAGCAAGAAGGGCAAGTCAAGCCCAAGATATATTAGACCCTTCCAGATTCTCTGACGAGTTGGGGATAGAGTATATGAGTTAGCTCTTCCGTCTAGTTTGGTTAAGGTACATCCAGTTTTCTATGTATCCATGTTGAGGAAATATCTCTATGATGAGTCTCACGTCCTTGAACCTTAGACAGTAAAGTTAGATTAAAACTTGTCATATCAAGAGCAACCCGTGACTATAGTGATAGGGAGGTGAAAAACTTCGACCGAAATGGATTCTTTCGGTGAAAGTCATCTGGCAACATCATAAGGGTTGTGAGACGACTTAGAAATTAAAAGAAGTTATGAGGAAGAAATTTCCTCATTTATTCGCTAATAAAGGTAAATATTTCTAAACCCTACTTGGAAAATTTAAATTTGAGAACGAATTTTCTTAAAAGGGGAGAAGGGGAGAATGTAATTCCTCAAAATTCAAACTAAGGGCATTTTAATTATCTTACACACTAGGGGTAATTTTTTTATTTTGTAAATTATGTCGGGGTAATGAAAACTGAGTAAATAACTCTATATTAATATTTACTTAGTAATTGAGAGTGATTTGATAATAATTTGTTAAGTTTAGAAAATTTTTCTTTAAAGCTCTATCTGCGCACCCGACCAACAAACGAAAATTAGTGTTGATTAAAAATTTTGATTGATAAATGGTTTATTTTTACGAAAAAAGAACTTGATAAAGATCGATATGAATCAAATTTGAGTCAAATTCGAAGTTAAATGAGAGAGAATCAAAGCCTAGAATATAGTATATATGTATGAAATTTTCAAATGACATATTTAAACTTACTATTTAATTTTTTCTTATTTTTTTCAGGGGCAAAATAGTTATTTCATTAAATTTCAATTTCAATTTAAACTTGACAGGATGCTCTTCTTCATTCCAATAGCTTCCTTTGCCATTTCTTTTTAAATTTTTTTCAATTTCATTTAAATTACTCAATTTATAATCGATTAAAGTTCTGTTTCTTACTGCTAATCACAAGTATACAACACGAGCTACACCGTTCATGATGGAATTACTGTTTATCACGGACAATTTTGTCGATTATACTTGTTTAGACTAGAATTTAATCAATTAGCTGTTAGATTAGATGAAATTAAATTTTATCAGAAGATATAAATAGTGATAGTAGCGTTCACGCTAGATTTAGATTTCAAAATAATGTGTTATCATACGAAATTGGTTAGTAATGGTGAATTAAGTATAATCGACACCGCAATTATTAATTGTTAGATTCAGATTATAGAAGAAAATAGAATTCAAAGTGGGGAAAAACCCTTATTGTACATTGATGTTGTAGTTAAATTTTAAGGATATCTATTTAAATTATTATGTTAATAATTAGTATAAATGTGTTATAGATACGCCGAAGGAACGGCTATCCAATGTCCAGTGTTAGAGTTTTTGTTCTGTTTTTTACGATACCTGTGAGTGATTTTTACATGATTTTCATTTCTTTAAAATTATTTTATAAAATTTAATGTTTTACGAAATAAGGAATGGTTTATTTATGAATTAATTTATATTCTGTTTTATATGAAGAATGAAATTTACTTTGAACTAAATATATATTGTTGCGGAGGAGTTGTTGAGATATTGATTTTAAGGTCAGGAAGCGACCATTGTGTTTTGAATTGTGTTTTTTTTTTCTGTATTTCTGACAGTATACTAGTTATTATTTTAATTTTTACTTAACCATAGCTGGGACACATAAGATGGGAAGTTCATTTGTTTTGAAAGCATATTCTAATTTGTGTTCTATAGAGGTACCGCTACATGTGAAAAGTAGAGGGCGAAGGGGAGTCTGATATCTGATCCGAAATCTATATACATCCTTGCATATTATTATGTTTTTATTTGATTATTTGAAATGATAATTTAAAAAATTATTATAACATGCAGTGGATGTCCTATTAGTATGATTTTTATCTAAAATTGATTTTAACTTTAAACATATTTTATGTCAACTTTTCATTTTAATATCTATTCACTGAGTTTTTCCAAAAACTCACCCCACCACAGTTTCCAGTGATATCAAGATTTTTTTTTAAGTGAGGATTCTATGAGATATTCGTGAAGAGTATTGGAATTCCAAATTCTCCATGCAGTCACCTAAGAGTTAATATTTGTGATCTGTTTTGTACATTGTGCACGACGCCCAATTATGTATACACAATATGAGTATATCTTCTGTATATTCCTATGCATATTAATATGTGTGCATATACTCTTTTATTTATGAGTTTCATGGTTTATATCTAGAATTATGTTAATGGGCATGGAACTTTTAGTATATGTATATAAGTTTATGCATATGATTAGTATTTTCTCTGTATTACGGTTTACATGTACAAGTTTTATCTGAAGCTTATAAAGGTAGAATATCCCTATCTATATGTCATAACGATACCGATTTATCAATATGTGACAATAACTTGCTTCCCACTCCTAATATTCAATTATTCATTTGTAAGTAGTAATTGACTTTCTTATCCTACTTTAATAAATAAATAAAAATAAAAAAAATAAAAGGTCAATGATAATATATGGATGAAACAAAATCTCAATAAAGCACATAAGATAACATAGCATTTCAAGTAAAAAAATTGACCTAGAATTAATATATATAATAAAAATAAAAAATATAGAATAAAAAACCCTAAAAGAAAAAGAGAAGCATGGATATGTTTATGTTGACAAGAAGTCATGGATGATTCAACACATGAATGAAGAAAGAGAAACCTTTAAATTTAAAATGTTGAGAACAAAGGCAAGAGGAGAAAAAAGAGAAATGACATAATAAAGAGTGAAATGTATGAAACATAGGGAACAAGATAAGAATGAGCAATAATTATAAATTGGGGAAGAAGGGTAAACTTAAAAGATTCTCTCATTGCCTTTTGAGATTGAGACTGAGAGTGAAATGATGTCGTTTTTGTATGTAGCTAGCCTAGCCCTCCAATATAGCCACCTCTCTATACTCAAATTGCACAAAAATAACAAAAACACATGACATCCTTGACGTGGCACTTAATTATTCATAACCATCTCATTTTCCTGCACACTTGTCCTTATTCCATTAGTCCTTTCTTCGTTTCGTTTTGATTTTTTTTTTTTTCCATGTTTTCCATTGTTTCAATTTTAAGTTTACTCATTGTTAGAATTTGATAGACACCCACGAAAATTTATTAAATTGTAGAGTTTAATTAATGCATTATTTGAAATGAAAAATTTAAGGGAAAGTAAAATATGTTGTTTCATTTTTGGTCATCTAAAGACAAAATGGCTAAAGTTACACATGTTATGGGTTGATTTGCTATCATTTTTAATTAACTAAATTATCAAATAGATACGGTGTCTGATTTGGGCATTATCAATTATCAGTCAGGTAATTATGTTTGTCCTAAATTAACTTTATCGTTTGTATACATGTTGGTCTCTTCCTAGACAACAACTGAGAATTTTTTTTTTTTATTATTATAAAATTCATTTTCTGTTGTTAATCATATTATTATATTCCATGTCTACAGAATTTTGACTGGAATTTTGCAGACCAAATTATAAGTTCTTGATATAATTTGGCAAGCATAAAAATTTATGTCAAGATATCACATAATTGTGACAATATCTTGTGCACATTTGTTACAATATCTTGTGCTTGTTCATCACAATATTGAAATTCAAGATGAAAGCTATCCACACTTTCTAAGAGTTTCAACATTATTCTTCCAAGTTGATTATTATTTTTTTAAAGATTAAAATACGAACACAACTTCATAAATTAAAAATATTAAAAAATAATATGTTCAGTAATTTATTTTATTTATCTATTTTACATTTAACAAGAAAAATATAAATAAAATGTATTTTTTTGGAGTTATCGGACATCATCTTTTCAAATATCTCATTTAAACACAGCGTTTTAAATTTAAGTACAGTACAAAATGTAATCTATAATATGATTATTTATTTTTAAAAATCATAATTATAAATTACAAACAAAATACAGTGTCACACTGCCAGAAATTATGTTGAAATAGGTAACATATTATTCTTTGAAGCATCGAGAATAATCCTTGAGGCCTTGTGTTGAAAGAAATATTACCTACACATAAAATTACTTTTCTTTTTTAAAGTCTCGAAAGCAATAATAATAAAATACAATGGGTTATCAATAAATAAGTTTTTATATTTTGGAGAGACAATAAATAAGGAACACACTTTGATCATTTTTAATAAATAAATTCTCGACATTATTAAATATTAGTAACTATTAAAATTTTTAAAAAAATATAAATTGTATTTTTTTTAATGAAAAAAAATGGAGGATAAATATCTCCATTTAAATTTTATTGGAAACTCTAATGGCGAAATTTTATTTATGGTCTTAAAGTTGTAAGAGTTACTAATATTTAATAATATTAAGAACTTATTTTTATTAAAATTTATCATATTGTATTTTTATTTATTTATTTTTCAAAATTTAAGAAACTATCCGGTATCTTTAATATACAATATAATTAATTTGAATGAACAAACACAGTAATCATGATGCACGTGAAAGTTCTGTTTTTATGTAAAAATTGTACAAATTTGTTTGATATAAAGATTACATAGAACTGATCCAAACAGTTATATCGCAGTAAATAAAATAAATAATTTTCAATCAAATCCTGAATCTTGATACCATTTTTGCATCAAATCCAATCATGCATAATTCACGGATTCAAATTATTAAAAACATTGATCGCCACTCAGT
>JAXCLQ010000015.1:9082063-9097402 GCA_035584115.1 Cedrela odorata
AAGATTTTTTTTTTTTGGTGATTTTTGTGTTATACATCTAAAAATAAAATGAATTTATTTTTTAGAGGATGCCTTATCAATAAAAGAAAATTTGAAGGAACCAATAATCATCCACAAAATCGACAATTATGGATGTCTTAAGAATATCAGTATTAATTTTGTAAATACAAATCCCAATTTTAATTTACGCTATGCAAAACTACATAACTTACCTTCATGTATTGTCAACCAATAAAGTCTTGACAATTCTCTCTCTCATTTCAAGAAATGTGGAAAGTAAATTGTTTGGACAAAAACAACATTTTATTAAGATATAATATATTATATATTTGATAACTAAAAAAATTTAAAGTAACTCTAAGTTTTATTTCTAAATATGAGTTAATTGAGTCATATAAACTTAATAATTAATTTATTAATAAGTATTTATTTTTTTTACTATGTAAATATATATATTTTTTTGAATATATCTATATCAAGAAATATTTTATATTTTGAATGATTTCCTTATTTTTATTCAAAATTTGTAAGTTGATTTTTATATGAATTTTTATTATATTTTTTGACAAAAAAATACATACTGTTTAATTTATTCAAAAACTTAATTTCGATATTAACACATCAATGTATTTAACAATTTACTCTCAAATATAATTGAGTTTAATTTATTATTAATTTTTTAAATATCATTTAATTATTTATTACCCACTAATATTTTTTCAATATATTTAATAATTGATTATCATAAATTAAAAATTAAAATATAAATAATTTAATTTTTTATTTATATAATAAGATGCAATAAAGATAAATACAAAAAATATAAATTTAGTAAAATACTTACAATCATCACAATAACAATAAACCTAAATATTTACCATGAAATGAGTAAAGTTAAAAAAGTAAATTATTAATCTACATAATACTAACTAAATTTATTGTTAATAAGACGTCTACACTCATGCTTCCTTGTCCTTATCACAAAAATCATAAAAACTATTAGACACGGCATTATCACGAGTAAAATAATAGTGACTTGAAGTCACTCAATCATTGTAAGATTATTAATTTTCTAATTTCTCACCAAGTCCCGCTCATTTGTTATTAATATCTAATTCAATAGTTTAACTCAAGTGATTAAATGAAAATTTTATTTTCTCCACAATAAAAGCAGTTAATTCTTTCATTGCCTCTTTAAGCTTTCTAAAATTTAAAATTTTTCTCTTTTTCCTTTGATGAGCTATTTGAAGTTAGACGCAATTGTTAAGCATGCAAGAAGGTTATATTGTA
This sequence comes from Cedrela odorata, assembly GCA_035584115.1. NCBI lineage: Eukaryota > Viridiplantae > Streptophyta > Magnoliopsida > Sapindales > Meliaceae > Cedrela > Cedrela odorata. The sequence continues at coordinate 9,083,354 of JAXCLQ010000015.1, forward strand.
ATCTAGGTCATCCTTCGCATCCTCAATATTAAAATGGTCTCTTACTCTGGTCTTAATTTTCGCCATAAGATTCGCATGAATATCAACATATTTTCTAGTTACGTGGTCTTTACCATAAATTATACACAAGTTCTCATAATGCGAAAATGTCTTATGCTTAAAATTTATAGCCTATCTGCAAATAAATTTAACAAAATCATTATCATAACAATAAAAATGGTTTCACTTTCTATTATATTTTCATTAAACACAATAATTAAGCATCAAATCCAACAACTATGCATCAACATAAAGCATATAAAATAGCAGCAACAAACACTAAAAGAAAACAGAGTATTACCAATGCACATAAAACATATAAAATAGCAGCAACAAACACTAAAAGAAAACAGAGTATTACTATTAGACCCTTAACATTGAGGTGCTCAGCAATATGCAAGAGTGTGCGACATTCAAGAGGTTTTAACCTTAATCTCTTGGATGGAAAGTTACGGAAATGAACATGAGGCAATGCTCTTGATGATTTGAGATGAGGGTACAGAGCAAACGTGCGACAGACTGTGCATGGGCTCCAATGATACAAAGGTGTTATATAACTATAATACTGGCAGACAGATTTGTCAACATACACCTAGTAAGCCAGTAACATGAGATGTAGTGGGAAAGGTGCAGACAGTTAGAGAATGGAGCTGGACTGCACAATGGGTGGCTAAAGAAGAAGATGTAAGTGAGAACAGTCACAGGCTAAAAGCTAGAGAACTAACTCAACAAAGAGTCCACGTTTTAGAAGGATGATTCTTATCTTGGTAAGGTGGCATGATAAGATCAACCTCTGTATAGAGATATGGATGATTCTGAAATCAAGAGAAGTGGGTGAGGGAGATTCTTCCAAGTCTTCTTCATCAAGCATTAGATATGATCAAACTAAGATGTGGCGACTTATGAGTGGATTTAGTTGCTTATACAACCAAGGATATTGGTTGTACCTTGTAACTATAAATAGATAGTAAGGGTCTCATAAGACACAAATTGAATTGAAAACAATTTAAGAGAGGTGAGTCTTTGAAAGCACTAGTCTTATAATCATATTCTTTGAAGAGAGAAAAAAAAGGTTGAAGGGTTTTGCCTTCGTAAATCATTGTGTGCTTGTATTATTTACTTTGTGCATTAAGAAAAAAAAAAGAGATAATTATCCACATTACGAAAAATTTGGGTGTGTTGGGGTTAAACGTGATTTAACACATCACAGGGTTGCCGCATAAAAGAAAGTTTCCTGTAACAACTGGTATTAGAGTACGGTTAGCTCATTTTCTCTTTTCTACCTTTCTTTAAGCACAAGAATGTCGGGGGAGACATTGAAAGATAGGGTGGTGTAGTTGGAACCCATCGTGGGATGTATGCCACCACATGCAGAATTATTAGCGGTTCGGGCAAAACTCAATGCCGTAGAGATTATCAATCTTCGACAATAATTGGCGGATTTTGCCACTGAGTTTACGGAGAAACTCAAATTGACCATAAAAGATGTGATGTCGTTGGTGGGAACAATGAAATAACGACTTATGGATCTTGAAGGTGAGGTCAGGATGTTAAAACGTGCAATGAAAGACATTTCTACACCCTCGGAGATGGGTTCTTCGAAGATGTCGGAACCTAAGAACTTCAGTGGGACTCACAACACAAAGGAATTAAAGAATTTTCTTTAGGATATAAAGCAGTGCTTTAAGGCAACTAGTATGTCAGTGGCTGAACAAGTTACTATCACTAGCATGTATCTGGAGGGAGATGCTAAGTTATGGTGGCAGACTCGACTACAAGAAGATGCTGAAGCACTACTACTACTGATCGATACATGTGACCCACTCAAACGAGAGCTGAAGAGTCAGTTCTTGTCTTGCAATGCGGGGTGGCTTGTGAGGGAAAAATTAAAGAGACTCAAACACTCAGGAGCAGTGCAAGAGTACGTGAAGGAATTCAGTTCGTTGATGTTAGACATTAAGAACATGTTGGATAAGGACAAGCTTTTCAATTTTATTTATGGGTTACAACCATAGGAGCAAACGGAACTACGAAGGCAAGTTGTGAGAGACGTGCCTAGTACTATCGCTACTACGGATAGTTTAGTCAATTACAAGTTTTATATTACTTATCCTATCGAATAAAGGAATACTGAGGGCAAGAAGAAAAATTGCTGGTTTGTCTAAGGGTAGTGACCGAAGGAAAAGGGCGGAATTTAGCCGAAGAAGTAAATCATCATAAAGGCAAGAAAGGAAAGGCTTGGCGTGCTTCATCTGCGATGGTCTCCATCCGGTTAGAGAATGCCCGAAGCGCAGCAAGCTCAATGCCTTAATAGTTGAGGATGAGATATCGAAAGCTGACAAAGGCATACCGAAGCTTAACCCTTTACAACAATAGCGCTGCAACGTGCTACGAATAGACAACTCTTATTGAGGTATGATGTACACAACAGTGGAGGTAAATGGGCATAAGATTTAGGTGATGTTGGACATAAGGGATACCAACAACTTCCTTATAGTACGAGAGGTGCAAAGGCTTTGGTTGAAAGTTAAAGGATCATCATATGTTATGCGAGCTATGAATTCGTCGGACATGGTTGTGCAGAGCATAGCCATAAGTTCTTTGAGGGTGGGTAATTGAGAAAACAAGATATATTTTTTTGTTTTACTGCTTGAAGATTTCGACTTAATTCTGGGAATGGAATTTCTGGTAGGATCTATGGCGTATGTGATGCTACAAATTCGTAGTTCATTACTTACGAGAAAGACTTCTGTGCTCATGCCTTGCAAGTTTTTAGAGAATGTGAGGATATAACCATCACTTCTGCGGTCATTCAATTCAAGAAATGGATGAAGAAGCGAAAAATATCCTACTTAGCGACGCTTGTGGAGATCAAGCCTAATCAGGTTGTGGAGGTATATGATGAATATGTTATTGTGTTAGATGAGTTTAAGAACATAATGCCACCTGAGCTCCCTAAAGAGTTACCCCCTAGACATGCAATTGATCACCACATTAAGTTGGAATCTGGTATAAGACCACCTGCACAAATTCCTTACTAGATGTTATCATTATAAGTTGGAGGAGTTATGGAGGCAACTAGATGAGTTATTAGATGTAGGGTATATCCAACCCTCGAAAGCTCTATATAGCACACTGGTGTTACTTCAAAAGAAGTAAGATGGATTACTGTGGACGTGCGTAGATTACCATGTATTGAATAAGGTCATGGTGAAAAATAAGTACCTTATCTCTAATGTTGTTGACATGTTTGACTAATTGGGCAATACATCTTACTTCACGAAGCTAGACTTGCAAGCAGGTTATTGGCAAGTGAGGATTACCGAGGGAAATGAGGCAAAGACAACGTGTGTGACCAGGTATAGATTATACAAGTTCTTGGTAATGCCGTTCGGACTTACTAATGCACTGACGACATTTTGCAATCTTATGAGCGATGTGCTCTATTAGTTTCTAGATGAGTTCGTGGTCGTCTATTAGACGATAGTACGGTGTACATTGAGACATTCAAGGATCATCTTGAGCACCTAAAAAGTGTGTTCTCGAAGTTGAGAGAGCACAAGTTATTTGTCAAAAAGGAGAAATATGAATTTTGTCGACAAGAAGTGTTATTCTTTGGGCACTGGGTTAGCCATGGTAAATCACAGATGGATGGGAGGAAAGTCAAGGTGATACTTGACTAGACCGCACCAAATAAAGTATTTGAACTACAATCTTTTCTTGGTTTGACTAACTATTACATGAAATTCATTAAGGGATACTCAAAAAGAGTAGGCACACTCACTAACCTGTTATAGAAAAATAAAAAATGGGAATGAAGTAAAGCATGTCAACAAGCATTTGAGGATATCAAAAGAGCAGTGTATTTTAAACCTGTATTGAAGCTACTTGACAATTCGAAAAACCTTTTGAGTTGCACATGAATGCGTCAGATAGAGCCATTAGTGGTGTGCTTGTGCAAGAGGGATATCCAATTTCATTTGAGAGTCAAAAGCTAAAGAATGCTAAGCAACGGTACATAACTCATGAAAAGGAGATGGTGACAATAGTTCATTGCCTAACCACGTGGAGGCATTATCTCTTTGGGACGCGTTTCACAGTGATGATGGATAATGTGAACACATATTTCAAGTCATAAAAGAAATTGTCCCCAAAATAAGTAAGATGACAAGAATTCCTTGTTGAGTTCAAGTTCACATGAGTACATAAGTTGGGGAGGCAGAATCAAATGGCGGATACTCTCAACCGAAAAGAAGTGAAGAGTTATGTGGCAGCCCTAACATTTATGGAAACGAATTTTCTTGACAAGATGAAATGATATATTGATAAGGACACGACCTATTGTGGACTTCGCAATGAGATGAGAGACAGGCTTATGTGAAGATTTTAGGTAGAAGATGACTTGTTGTATGCACGTGGAGAAAGATTGTATGTTCCTAATGGTAAAGACCTCAGGGAGATACTCCACAGAGAGATACATGACCCTTAGTGAGCCAAACATCTAAGGGTTGAGTAGATGATAACACTGTTGAAGCATTAATAGTATTGGCCCAAGATGGAAGAAGACATATAGATATATGTGAAGACTTGCCTAGTATGCCAACTAGACAAGATAGAGAAGCAAAAACTTGTAGATTTGTTACAATTATTGTCGAATTTGAAGAGACCATGGTAATGGTGTCAATGGATTATATCTCGAGCAAGGCAAAGGCGGATGGGTTCAAATCGATCTTAGTGGTGGTAGATCAATTCTCAAAGTATATGGTTTTATACTGACACTGCATGCTTTTAATATTGATATGGCAGTAGAGTTATTTTACAAGTACATGGTTAAGTACTTCAGAATTCCAAAAGACATCATAAGCGACAAAGATACTCTCTTTACAGGCAGGTTTTTGACAACGTTATTCAAGCACGCCACCAATGGCCTTATTTAATGCATTTGTATGCGGCTCAAAAGGTTTTTTGAAGTCCAACAACTGCAATACAAGCTCGGAAGACACCGCCCTTTTGATATCCTCGAATGCTCGTTGACATGCTTCGATCCACTCCCATTTTTTATCTTTTCACAACAAATCTGTTAGTGCACCTACTCTCTTTGAATATTCCTTAATGAATTTCCTGTAGTAGTTAATAAAATAAAGAAAAGATCGCAGTTCAGGTACCTTCTTTGGTGCAGTCTAGTCAAGTATTGCCTTGACTTTCCTCTCATCTATGTGTATTTTGTCATGACTGATCCAATGCCCCAAAAACATCACTTCTTGTTGACAAAATTCGCATTTCTTCTTCTTAACAAATAACTTGTGTTCCCTCAGCTTCAAGAACACTTTCCTTAAGTGTTCGAGATGATCCTTGAATGTCTCGTTGTATACCACGATATCGTTTAGGTAGACGACCACAAACTCGTCTAAAAACTCGTAGAGTATGTATTCATGAGATTGCAAAAAGTCGTTCGTGCATTGGTAAGTTCGAACGACATTACCAAGAACTCATATAATCTATACTTGGTCACACATGTCATCTTTGCCTCATCTGTCTTAGCAATCTTCACTTGCCAATAACCTGCTCACATGTCTAGCTTCGTGAAGTAAGATGCGTTGCTTAATCGGTCGAATAAGTCAGCAACATTAGGGAAGAGGTACTTGTTCTTCACCATGACCTTATTTAGTGCGTGGTAATCTACACACATCCGCAGCGACCCATCTTGCTTCTTCTGAAATAAAATATGTTCACCATATGAAGCTTTTAAGGGTTGGATATACCCCGCATTCAACAACTCGTCCAGTTGCCTCCGCAACTCCGCTAACTCTGATGGTGACATCCAAAAAGGAACTTGTGCAAAGGGTTTTACATCAGGTTCTAGCTCGATGTGGTGATCAATTGCAAGTCTAGGGGGTAACTCTTTCTAGAGCTCGAGTGGCATTATGTCCTCGAACTCATCTAACATAGTAGCATATTCGTCAAGTACCTCCACAACCTAATAGGGCTTGATCTCTACAAAAGCCACTATATAGGACATCTCCTGCTTTTTCATCTCCTTCTTGAATTGAATGGTAGTCTAGAGTGATAGTCTTGTCCTCTCATTCTCTGCAAACTAGCAAGGCACGAGCTAGAAGTCTTTCCTGTAAGCAACAGACTCCACATTTATAGCAAAACATACGCCATGGATCCCATCAGAAATTCCATTCCTAAAATTAAATCAAAATTTTTGAGTGGTAAAACAGAAAAAATACCTTGTCTTCCTAATTTCTCACCTTCAAATAACTTATGGCTATGCCCTATACAGCCATATTTGACGAATTCACAATTCGTACGGCACACAATGATCCCTCAACTATCAACCTAAGTCTTTGCACCTCTCGTGTTACAAGAAAGTTGTTGATAGAACCTGTGTGGAACATTGCCCGAATCTTGTGCCCATTTACCTCCACCGTCGTGTACATCAGACCTTTATAAGAGTCGTCTATCCGTAGCACATTGTAGTGCTGCTGTTGTAAAGGGTTAAGCTTTGGTATGCCTTCGTCAGCTTTTGATGTCTCATCTTTAGCTACTAAGGTATTAAGCTTGCTGCTCTTCGGGCATTCTCTAGCCCAATGAGGATCGTCGCAAATGAAGTATGCCAAGCCTTTTATTTCCTACATTTTTGGAATCTTACTTCTTTGGCTAGATTCTGCTCCTTTTCTTCAGCCATCACCCTTGGACGAACCAGCCTTCTTTTTTTTTTTTTACCTTTAGTATTTCTCTATTCAATAGGAGAAGTGATCCTGAACTTGCAATCCACTAAGCTATCCGCTGCCGTAATAGTACTAGGCAAGTCTCTTACCGTTTGTGCCCATGGTTCCAACCTGGAAATGAAATTAAAAAACTTTTCCTCATTTGACTTGTTCTTGATGTCTAACATCAACGAACTAAATTCCTTCATATACTCTTGCATTACTCTAGAGTGTTTGAATCTTTTTAATTTTTCCTCGCAAGCCACCCTGCTTTTCAAGGAAAGAACTGACTTTTCAGCTTTCGTTTGAATAAGTCCCATGGCCATAGTGCATCAACATCTTCTTGTAGTCGAGTCCATCACCATAACTTAGCATCTCCCTCTAGGTATATGCTAGTAATAGTAACTTTCTCGTCTACTGGTATACGAGCTGCCTTAAAGTACTACTCCTTATCCTAAAGGAAATTCTCCAACTCCTTTGCGTTACGAGACCCATTGAAGTTCTTAAGTTCCGGCACCTTTATCTTCGAAGGACTTATCTTTGAGGAAGAAAAAATGTCTTTCATCGCGCGCTTCAACATTCCGACCTCGCCTTCAAGATCCATAAGCTGTGGCCTCATTGTTCCCGCCAACGATGCCACGTCCTCCATGGTTAATCCGAGTTTCTCAATAAACTCATTGGCAAAATTTTTCAATTGTTGTTGAAGATTGATAATCTCAACGGCATTGATTTCTGCCCGAACCGCCTATGATTCTGCATACGGTGGCATGGATCCCACGATGCGTTCCAACTACACCACCCTATCTTTCAATGTCTCTCCTGACATTATTGTGCTTAAAGAAAGGTAGAAAAGAGAATATGAGCTAACCGTGCTCTGATACCAATTGTTATAGAGGACTTTCTTTTATACGGCAACCCTACATGTGTTAAACCACGTTTAACTAGCACACTCAAATTTTTCGCAATATGGAAAATTATCTCTTTTCTTTCTTAATTCACAAAGTAAATAACACAAGCACACAATAATTTATGAAGGCAAATCCCTTCAACTTTTTCTTTATTTCACTTTAAAGAATAGATTTACAAGACTAGTAATCTCAAAGACTCAACTCACTTGAATTGCTCTCAATTCAACTCATGTGTCAAATGAGACCCTCACTACTCTATTTATAGATACAAGGCACAATCAACATCCTTGGTTGTATAGGCAACTAAAACCACTCACAAGTCGCCACCTCGTAGTTTAACCATATCCAACTACTTGATGAAGAAGCTTTAGAAGAGTCCTAATTCAACCACTTCTCTTGTTTTCAAGATCATTCATATCTCCATATGGATAGTGATCTTATCTTGACACCTTACCAAGATAAGAGTCACCCTTCTAGAAAGTAGACCCTACGTTGAGCTTTCTTGAGTATACCCACCACTATCTTGAGTTCATCAACTCTCAGCCCGCAACTGTTCTCACCCGTATTTTCTTCTTTAACCACCCATTGTACAGCCCAACTTCATTCTCTAAGTGTTTGTACATTTCTCACTACATCTCATGTTACGGGCCCACTAAGTATATGTCAACAAGTCCGTTTGTCGGCATTATGGTCACATGATACCTCTGTGTCATCGAAGCCATTTACAATCCGTCACGTGTCCGCTCAATGCTCTCATCTCAAGTCACCGAGAGCTATGCTTCATGCTCTTTTTCGCAACCTTCCATCTAAGAGATTGAGGCTAAAACCTCTTGTCCGTTGCGCACTCTTGCACGTGGCTGTACGCCTTAATGTTAAAGGTCTAAATCCTAGCCACTATCATTCAAAACATTCAAACACAAGCTTAGTTTCAACTAAAACCAAGATTACAACCAAAACAAAACCACCATGCATAGATCAATACCACATAAATTATACCTATATATAGGGGTGACAATTCAAATTATCGTGTCGTATTTGTATTTATAGGTCAGTTCGAATCTAATTTGTATATTAATTATGTCAAAAAGTCAAATACGAAAATAATTTGTTTATTAAATAGGTGATTCGGATACAATTTATTTGGACACTATCAATAAATAAATCATGAACGAATCGCAAAAGAATCATAAACGAATTGAGACAATCTTTTTATTCGTTTATGACACAAATTTGTTTACCATTCATTTATGATCCTTTTAATCTTTTATGATTTGTGTCTTAAACAAATAAATAAATCGTAAATGAATTGAGACGATCTTTTTTTTCGTTTATGATACGAATTCGTTTACGTTTCATTTATTCATTTATTATTCGTTTTTTAAATGAATAAATAAATCTGATAGTTCAGACACGAATACGACACAATTATTAAATAGGTGATACGAATACGACCCGTTTATTATTCATATTAAAATTTTCAAATTCAAATCTATTTATTTGCTTTAAATTTATGTTAAGTAATCGTGTTGTGACTCATATTGTCATCGCTACATACATGCCACATAAACCCAAACAATTAAAAAAATGACATATAATCGACACATAGAAGCACATACCACAATTTATAACCATTTATCATTCAAAACATTCTAATACAATCTCATTTCCAATAAAAATCAAACTGCAACTAAAAGAAAACTAATATACATAAATCAACATCACATAAACCCTACAACCGTGTTAAATAAACTCAAATAATAAAAAAATAACATGAAATTAGCCATCAATTACTCAATTTTGTAATTATCAAGTTAAATAAAAAAATCACCAAAAAATAACCCAAACCATAACCTAGGGCTCACCTTTAAGTAAAATCAGCGATATTTACAATTTCTTTTACAGTTCTCAGTACAACAATCACATAGTATATATTTAACAATCGTTCAACAAGTATTTTGTGTTTTTTTTTCTTAGCTCTAAGAATAAGCTTCAAGTCGTTGGAACCTGTCGTCTTTGACTTGCTATCCTCGACAACCAAGAAGTTCTATACCAGAAGCTTGGACCTCGTTTATAGAAGAAGATGGTGGTTGAATATTTCTTTCTTCGATCAAAGTGGTCTAAAAAAAGACTAAGTTTCCTTTTTAATTTAGTATTTTATTTGGTAAAATTTACTCTTATACCTTTAAATTTTAACAGCAAGCAAACGACCGTTTAACACAAGGGATATCTATCTATTTGTCAAACTTAGGGGAGTTAAATGTCGAGTGATATAAACTATTAGGTATTCTTTTTTTTTTTTTTTTATTTATCAAACTTTAGGGTTATATGTTAATCTTTCTTATCGAAATTGATAATTTGGATTGTTTTTATTAGTATAATTTATGAGAAGTCATTTACTAATTTAACATGAGTACGTTTATATAATTTTAATAATTGAATAATATATTATATTACATTAAGTTAATATTTAATTTTTTTTTCTTCTTTAAATTTTTGTTTTGATGAATGGAAAGATCCAAGTGATCCAAAATATTATGTGTTCATGTTATTTTGACATGATGTTCTCATTTTTGTACATTAATTAAAAATTAATTATTAATGACTCAAGGGTGTTTATAGATGCCATCACTATATTAAAAAATAAATTTTCACATCTAGAATAAGACAAGAGTAATATGTAATATGAATGCTAGTATTTTACACCCGAAGAATAAAATTCAAATGTTTAGAAAACTGTCCAGTTTGTTACAACAGATCATGCAACAAAAATCTGTTTTCATAAAATATCAACTCTAAAAATCTTAACAAAACTAAAATTAAAAGAGCAATGTGGTATAATTAAACACATGATACGTGATAAGGGTATTGTGTAATTTAATAATTATATTGGACATATTCATGTATTATGATATTTATTTTAATTATAACAATTACAATTTAAGATACTTCTATTAATGCTAAAATATGGAAGATAATAGTTATTATGAAATTTATGTTACAATGTTAACTTCTTGACATTTTGTATAAACGAACGCATAGTAAATTTAATTAACTTAATTTTATTGGTTAATAATCTAGAGCAGTTCCATCTTATATAACTTTCAAAAATAGTTATATGAAAAAAATAAATCTGATATAACTTTTTAAGATGAGCATAACCTACAAGTTTAGTATAATTGATTTTAAAAATTATTCTATCAAATAATTTTGTATATTTGCATATAAGTTAGTGCATGTGCTTGCTGCATATACAAGTGATGTACTCTATAATGCATTCTTCAAATCCTTGATGGATTTTAATTTGGATCTTGAGGTCTTTGCCTTAATTGTAGACAATTAAATTAGCATAAATTACATGATTCAATTTTTATTGGAGATATTTAATTCGAGTGATTTGAACAATTGTTTCATATCTATTGTATTGCATATATCTAAATTTGACTATTAATGATGCTTTATCTGTTATTGGTAGTACAATTATTAAAGTTCATGTAATATAGATAATTAATATTTAATTGTTTGATTAGGTGAAATTCCACTTTATCTTATGATTTCTACTGCGTTTGAGTGTAAGAGTATTCTTTTTAAGTTGAAGCAACTAGAAATATAGTATAAATAAGAGTTTGCCTAAATATTGACAAATACTTTGAAATAATTTTATGATGTCATTGAAATCTTTTCTAGAATTAGATGTCTAACTTTTAATTTGTTCTTTGTCCGTGCTTGTTATTATAGGATGAGTGACTTTTTTCCTAATTACAAAAAGTATAGGAAAATAACATCCATCATGATATTGAGATTTGAAAAATATTAAAAGATTATTCATGGAATTTTGGCAGGGACAACCATGTTAAATTCAAAATTTAAGATTAAGTTGATTGAGTATATTTCCTATGGTATATTGTGAAATTAGGTTGGAACATTTTGTTGTGATTTAATAAAACACTAAGAATCAAATTTTAAATATCGCAAAAGATAATTTAGAAGCAAGTAGTTCCTCATTTATTCTCTTTTACAATTTGGTGTTTATTATTGAGAAACAAGTTGCATGACGGAGGTTAGAGTTTAGAGATTTTTTAGAAGGGATGTCAGTGAGTATAAAAAAAAAAACCAAGTTTACAACATATATGAAAGAAAGGATTTTGCAGGATTAAGAACCTATTGATGTTTTGAATTGAAGGTAAATCAATTAAAATACCATTTATTATTTAAGATTTTAGAGACATATTGGCAATCATAGCGCCTAGTATTGCAAGTTAGACTTTTAATATAAGTAGTAAAATTGTGAGCTCGCATCGTAGTAGACAACATTCACAAACAATAAAAGCTTTTATTTGCAATTAAAATTGTTTACGTGGAAATTTAAAATATGTCGCATTTTTATTTATTTTTCTTCTTTAAAAATAGTTTAAAATTTTTATTTATTTACATATATATTATATTTTATTGGTAATTGACATAAAATATAGGGTTTTTTTTATTTATAGGTCCAATATTTAGGCTTAATTATAAATTTAGCCGACCCTAAATTTGCTTCTTATATTTTACCAAAAAGAGTTCTAGACGAAAATGCTCGTCTGCATAGTTAGTTTTGAGGTTTTTTCATATGGCCAAATTTTTAGGCCTATATCTATTTATATCCACCATCAAATTTTGTTTTCTATTTATTTTCAAAGATACTAAAAACTGACAAAAATACCCCTGTGCCATAATTTTATTTGTTTGTTTGTCTTAGCACAAAACAAAAAGAAAAATTAAAGAAATATTGAAAAACGAAGAAAAAGGAGAAAATAAGGGAAAACTACAATTTATAAAACTAATATCTCACGTTAAAAACTCTCTTACTTGAATTAAACCAATCTTCCTACGTATATTTGTTGGGAAAATAAGGAAAAACTATAAAATTGTGTTATTATTTGTTTGCATGATTTGTTTAGTTTTTTGAAATCACATGTATTTTATTGAAAAATTTTACATTATTGTGCCAATGCGATGTGAATGAGCTAGTACACAATGCTTTGGGTGAAATATACATAAATTTGTTGAAGATCACAAAGTTAAAGATGAAACCTAGATTCCTTCGACAAAATATTTTTGCGGAAAATAGTCATTGAAATTTTTGCTCGACAATTTTTTGCATAATTTAGTGTATAAAATTTAATATAAATTTCACGACAAAATTTGTTGAGTTCAAAATATTTTGCTTATTTTTGAAACATTTTTTGTCCTAATTTTCAGTTTCCAAGTTGAAAAATGAAAAATGCACATTTGTACCTATTTTATAAGATAAAAAAAAAGTTGCGAAAAAATAGAAAAAAAATTTCCTAAACAAATTTTGTCATGTAATTAAGAGTAAATTTCATATACTAATTACGTGATAAAATTTTTTAGAAAACAATTTTATTTCTATTTTTCGCGATATTTTTTGTATGAGATCTTTGTGATGAGAGATTATGGGTTTCATATTCAACCTCGAGATTTCCATACAAAAATTCAACAAAACTATTTTAAATACATCTTCCCGATTGATTGGTTTGATTTTGAAGTTAAAAATAGAGAAAAAGAGAGTAATGTGAACTTCAATACGAAAATATGTACATGTCAAATGTTTAACTTAGATCAACTTCCTCGTGTACATACAGTTCCACGTTGTAAACATGTTTGGTTTTAGCATCACGCTCTTTGCTTACAATATTATGCAGCTGAAGCATTTGTTGTCTCTTATGAAATCTCATTCATCTTATTGCTCATCAATCAGATTGGGTTATCCCTGATGAGTTGCGTTCATCATCGTATTGCCCTTTGCTTAATGCCTAGAATTTGGTTCACATAGAAAACAAAGGATACCATTAGCAAGAGAGGATGTAAGGAGGAGAAAGTGCTCTAGTTGCAAGTAACTTGAACAGAACTGGCAAGCAAGTAAAAATTCGATGTCGTTGCATCACAATTAGATTCTTTTATTTGTTATTGTACTTGTTGCTAGTTTGACAATGTTGTATCGGATATTAAGAATTAACCTATGCTTTTATGTGATTTTTACCTTAGCTTACCCATTATAAAAGCTATATGGATATGAATTTGGATAAAAACTAAGCTTCTTGTCATTTTATTTTCAAACTTTCTAGAGATCTTGACAAAAAATTGTTGATTTATTGAGATAACAATTTGATTTATTGAGATAACAATTTATTTCCTTGATAAATTGAACTATATCTCAACAAGTTAGTAAATTTTCTAAATTGTCAACTATATCTTGACAAATTCGCAAATTTTCTAAATTGTTGAGAGATTTTAGTTTAAAAATTATATCTCCTCAGTAAATGTAATATATGTTAAACCCTATTCTTCGAACATAGGGGTAAAATAGTTATTTAATAACATTTATATCA
>JAXCLQ010000015.1:9113646-9125845 GCA_035584115.1 Cedrela odorata
TAGTAATGCAAACCGAACACAATTAGATGATTTATATAATAAGTTGTTGAAATCGAATAAAAAATGTCCATATGTGTGAGACGTGTGTGATTAGTCAAGCTTTAGGGTGATTACTTGCAAAACAATTATTTGAACCAAACAAATGTTGAGATTGCTTGTGAGACAAGTAATATCAAACAAGTCGGTAAATAGTAAATCACTATTTATTAAAACAATAATTTCACTCGAAAAAGGTAATAGCTCACTTGTATGACAAGTAAAGTGAATAATATCATTAAGGTGACATGCTAAGATTACGAGTGTGTATGCGTGTATATGTGATATGTGTGTATAGATATGTATAAAGAATGATAATTATTCATGAGATGGATAATTATAGATGTAAGTGTTTGGCCCTAAAAGAAATATTTCGTAAAAACTTTTTAAATTTTGAGAGTACGCACATTAGATATGAATGAGAGTTTGTTTAACTCTCTAATTAATTATCTTATCCTTGCCTCCTATTGATTCTTTGATATAAATTTCTTGCTCCATAATTTCTATTGTGTGAAGGGTATAGGGTTTATGAAAGTGAATTGGGCTTATCTGGTTTTCAGTGGTATTCAAGTTTCGACCAAGATTTTATTGTGTGAGATTGAGATGAGAATACTATTAAAGAATGCACAGTAGTTTGGATATGACTAGTATAGGATACTAAGATTTTTATTGCGTCAAGTATCTGAAATTAAGGCATAGGAAATGAGTCAAGCCCTATATATGATATAGAAAAGCAAAAGTTATTTACTCATTGAAGTTAATTGACCAAGATTTATATTGTGTGAGATCAATTGATGTAGATGATAATTTAATTCCCCACTAATTTCTAAAATCCAATAAAACTTTTAAGTCCTATGTTATGGAGTATGAGATTTAAATCAAATAGTGGGAGCTGATGTAACCATACTAAATATTAAATGTATTCAATTATTGAATTCATTTTCTTTTGTGATTCAATATATTAACAATTTATTTTTCTATGTCTTTTTTAGTTTTCTCTCATTGTGATCGAAAATGTCATCTTTAAACATCTTCCAAAAGATTCTGGACAATCATATCCTTAATGGACTGAATCTAAAAGATTGGTTGAGGAACTTGAAAATAGTTCTCGAGTATGAGAATTTGGGATACATCTTGGAGGCAAAAATACCGATGTTGTTAAAAGTGGATACTCCCCAAGAGGAGCAAGACGCATTTAACAAATGGCATGCCGACAATCGTAGAGCGAGGCTTTACATATTAGCTTCCATGAATAAAGAGATACAAACAAAACACAAGAGTATGACATCTGCGTATGAGATATTCATATCCTTACAAGAGTTGTATGGGAAAAACTCTCGTGCATTGGAATATGAGATGTGTGCGACCTTGTTCAGCATAAAGCTCAAGGAGGGGATCTCGCCCAACGATATCACCCGATGATCATGTCATAAAGATGATCAATATCATCGGGCAATTAGATATTTGGAGCATTGTTATGACTAATTGCCTCAAAGTGAATTTAGTTCTCCAATCCCTCCCTTCTAGTTATAAACAGTTTATAACTAATTACAACTTAAACAGAATTAAGCGAACTCTTCTAGAGTTGCACAATAAGCTTCAAGAATACTTTAATCAGAACAATAGAGTTAAAAGACATAAGGATGTCTATATGGCCAACACTAGTAGGACTGGTAAACGGCCACAGCATTCATCTCAAGGTCCAAAAGTTGGACCTAAGAAAAAGTAAGTGAAAAAGGCTTTGCCTCTTAAGAAATCCAAATCCAAGAACAAAGGAAAGTGTTTCCATTGCGAGAATGAGAGACATTGGAAGAGGAATTGTCCTCTATATCTCGATAGCCTTCAGAAAGCTAAGATAGGTATAAATAGTAGTTTTATGATTGAATATAAATTAAGTGTTAATTATGATATTCATTCATGGGTTGTTGACTCAGCTGTTACATCTCATTTATGTTTATTATTGTAGGTAATGCAGTATAGTTTTGCATTGGCAGGCGATTAAATCGTATTGCAAATAGCTAATAAAGTAACAATTGCTGTAGAGGATATAAGATTGTGGGAGTTAAGACTCCCGTCTAGACACATTTTGAAATTAAATAGAGTTTTGTATTTTGCTTCTATTGTAAGAAACATTATTTCTGTATCTGTACTATGTAATAATAGTTATTATGTACAATTCAATGAAAATTAATGTTTATTGTATTTTAGAAATGTATGTATTGACAAATCTGTAAATACAAATAGTTTATATACCCTTAAGTTGAATAATAGTTATTCACTATCTTCCATTACTAATAAAAGAATTCTTGTTCACACAAATTCTAAATATTTATAGCATCACATATTAGGTCATATCGGAGATAGATGACTCACTTAGCTAGAAGCTAGTGGGATATTGATCTCATTAGGCTCGGAACCCTATTCGACCTGTGAATCATGTCTTCGAGGGAAAATGATCAAGTCTCCCTTTAAAAGTAAAGGTGAAAGGTCAAAAGAGTTGTTGGATCTCATACATATAGATATATATGGACCTTTTAGTACTACTGCCAGATGAGGTTTTGTGTATTTCATTACCTTTATTGATGATACATTCCGATATGGGTATGTGTATTTGATAAAATATAAATTTGAATACTTTGAAAAGTTTAAAGATTTCAATAATGAAGTTGAGAAACAGACAGGAAAAGTATTAAGACTCTGCGATCGGATCGTCTGGGCAAGTACTTAAATACTTAATTTCAAGAATTCTTGAAAGAGAATGAAATCATCTCGCAAATGACTCCTTCGTATACACCTCAACTTAATGGTGTGCCAAAAAGAAGGAATCGTACCCTATTAGATATGGTGCGATCAATAGTTAGTTTTACAGACTTACCATTGTGCTTATGAGGATATGTTTTATAATCTGTTGCTCACACCCTTAATAAAGTTTCAACCAAATTGTCCAAAAGACTCGATATGAGATATGGAATGGAAAAAAAACCCAACCTTAATTATATAAGAGTTTAGAGTTTTCAGCTTATGTCAAGCTTGTCAAATCTGACAAAATTGATGTGAAATCGGAGATGGATCGGTTTATTGGATATCCTAAAGATAGTTTAGGGTATTTCTTCTACTTCCTTTTTAACAAAAGAGTTTTGATCAGCAAGAATGCACACATCTTAGAGAAAGAGTTTCTTGAAGAAGGTGGTGCAGGTAAAGACAATAAGTTAAAGGAACCATCCTTAGAAACTTAAAATGATATTGCTGATGTTGGAGAGATATGGATTTTTCAATAAGCAAGATCATGAATCTTACTTAGTGGGACAGATAGATCATGGTGATGATCCAAGAACCTATGAAGAGGCTATCTTAGATTGAGATTCAAGAAAATGGCTAAAGGCAATGAATTCTAAAACAGAATCCATGCATATAAATCAAATTTGGATGCTTGTTGATCCTCTAGAGGGAATACTTCCCATCGACAATAAGTGGATCATCAAGAGAAAGATTAGTAAAGATAGATAGGTAGAGACTTACAAAGGTAAACTAGTTGCAAAGGGTTACACTCAGAAACAAGGGTTGGATTATGAGAAAACCTTTTCTCCAGTAGCTATGATTAAGTCCATCCAAATCATGGTAGCTATAGCAACGTACCTGATTATGAAATTTGACAGATGGATGTCAAGACAGCGTTTCTCAATGGTTACATTGAGGAAAATCTATTTATGAAATAGCCTATTCATTTTGTATCCTCTGCTGAACCAAGTAAAGTATACAAGTTGCATTAATCCATTTATGGATTAAAGCAAGCCTCGAGGAGTTGGAACATCCGGTTTGATGAGATAATTAAATCATTTGGCTTTATCAAAAACTCGGATGAACCTTGTATATATAAATGAGTTAGATCATACTGTTACATTTCTAATATTATATTCAGACGACATATTATTGATGGGTAATGACGTAGGCATGATGTTAAAGGTTAAAATTTGGTTATCCAGAACATTCTCTATGAAAGATTTAGGAGACGTGACCTATACACTCAAAATTCGAATCTATAGAGATAGATCAAAGAGAATAATTGAATTATCCTAAAAGTCATACATTGAAAAGATGCCGAAGAGGTTCAGCATGGAGAACTCTAAAATAGGTTTCTTACTCTTTAATCATGGTTTACATTTTTCTAAAGATATAGGTCCAAAGACCAATGAAAAGTAGCAATGGATGCATAGCATACCCTATATATCAAATATTGATAGTTTGATGTACGCTATGCTATGTACAAGATCTGATATTGCATATGCTATAAGTATTACTAGTAGATATTAGGCCAATATCTAGGAGAAACATTGGTCGACAATGAAAATAATCCTTAAGTACTTGAGAAGAACTATGGATTTGATTCTGAGCTATTGATCTCAAGAGTTGAGTATTCATGGGTACTCGGATTTAGATTTTCAATTGAATATAAATGATCGTAAATCTACATTTGGTTTTACATTTTTGTGTAATGGAGGTGTTGTTAGTTGGAAGAGTTCCAAACAGACAACAACAACTGACTTTATTACAGAAGCTTAATATATACCTGTTTTAGAAGCAGCTAAAGAGGTAGTTTGGATATGAAAGTTCGTATCTGAACTTGGTGTGGTTCTTAGCATGGTTTATATGATAAGCGTATTATGTGATAATACAGGTGCCAGGTAAAAGAACTAAGAGAAACTAAAAATCCAAACATATTCAGTGCAAGTATCACATTTTTAGAGAGTTTGTTGATGCTAGAGAGGTCATCATTCAGAAAATGCCTTCAACAGAGAATGTTGCTAACCCTCTCACTAAAGCAATGACACTAAAGCAGCTAGACCATCATCTGAAGAAGATGAGTATTAGATACAACAGCGAATGGCTTTAGTGTAAGTGGGGGTTTGTTAGTATAGTATGCCATAAAACCATTAGTGATCTCGATTTTTGGCATTTTATATTGAATCACATATTGTAATATGTCTTGTATATATTCATTTATAAAGAAATTGTTTTCTTGTTCATTTGCATATGTTGCTTCCTCTGTCTTTTTATACTAGTGAATAGAGTATGCATATGAATTGTCTAGATAATTTGATTATCTAAATTGTTTCTCACGAAAGTGGTATCGACCAGGCATTAATATCGCATTGTGGGCATACTGAATATCTCTGATAATTGTCATGAGATAATATTAGTGTAGATGACAATGATAATCATGTCATTAAGGCATTAGTATGGATTAGCAATGATGAATAACATAGAATGTTTGTGGTCAATGATTCGTCATTTGATTCTAATAATGTACGAAGTAGTTCTTTGACCTGAGATATCATAATCGACATCCGATATGGATACACATGGTGTATAAGTGTGAAACTAATTACGTCTTGTACAATAAGCCGATTTGATCATATGTTGTTTATGTTGAGATGCGAGTGATTATGAAGATAGGATCCGTTGACTCGATACATAGGATCTTGAGTTTCTGTTGACTAAATTCGGATTCGAATTCCCAATCGAACGTCGGTAAATGCCTAAAAACAAAACTCCTAGCCAATGAACAATATTAGTCACACAAAAGAGTTTCGTGGTGACAAGTTTAGTGCGTAGTGACCAATGATCCGAAAGAATACTGAGTTTAGAGTTTTGACTTCCATAAACCTTAACTTAGTCAGGATTAGATGAACAAAAGGATATCACCTACATAGTATATATAATTGGTAATATACGGGTCGATGAAGATTTTCTTCATTGTGGTTTAGGGACAATAGCATATTGTTAGATGTTAACTATAGTCGTTAAGTTTCGAAAAGTTATAAACGAGATTGAGTAGCTCGATTCCAACTCACAACTAATACTATAATGAACTTGAGAGGTCACAACCAATAAATTGAGCTTATTCTTCTAATAAATAGAATAAATATTATCCATAAAAGAATTAACACTTTCAAAGATAATATTTGGCCGAAAATTGTAAACGATTTATACTCTAAATAGTTTAATGGATCCGAAAGTTTAATTAAATGATCCAAATGTAATTAATGTAAATTACATTATTATGTTAATATTAAAAAATATAAATATAATTAAATAAAGTTGATCAAAATTGGTTTGACTATCTTTAGGATAAGTTTAGCATTAAATTGTTTAATGATGACAAACTTATCATTTGACTTTTTAATATTACAAAGCTTATTGGACAAGCTTTGTCTTTCATTTAAATGCTAAAGACATTTAAATAAATAAGGCAAAAATATATAAAGGGATCATTTTTCACTTTTGGGTGGCATGGAATAACATTTTTTAAATTGGAAAAAGAAAATAATTTCTCTCTCTCTTTATTCATATTCGACCAAGTAAGAATTTAAAGCTTAAGGGTTTGATTATCTAGGAAATCTAATATTTGAGATGTTTATCTTCATCACACATCATCAAAGGTTGGTGATTAAACTTTAATTTTATTTAAATTGGTGAAATAAAATCTTAATTGTATATTTAATTTGATTAAACCCTAAATTGCATGCTAATCACTAAATCAAAACCTTAAGTAGCTGAGTTGCTAGAAACCAACGTTAGTGCTACTTTTTTAACACGCTAAGCTTTTGCGTATGATACTAACATACCGTATTTACTTTGAATGTTAGCTTGAATATTTTTAAGTGTGTATATTCTACTACAATTTGCAAATTTGTCTTTGATAAATTCGTCGATAAGCTGAAAGTTTGCTTGAAATTGTCTGTCCAATAATTAATCAGACATGCATATATGTGTTTGTTCAATTCATCTCACTTGGAAATAAGTATTTTTATACATCAATATTTTCCAAACACGTTATTTACATCTGTCATTTTGGTATTTTTCTTCAAAACAATGTGATGTTGACTTATGAATTCAACACTGAAAGTTTTGTTTCATTGCTAGCAAAATCAAATATTTGTGTAATTTTTCTTTAGTTTCATACAATTTTTCAACCACTATTTCACCATCGTATGTACTAGAAAAGACATCAATTAGAAAATTAATAGGCAGAAGGATCGGAGGTATGAACTACAGCGAATTGTAATCCGATAGACTACATCTTTGCATGTGAAAGAGGATACTCGAACATTGGAGGTGATTGAACATCGATATTGATCGTAAGTGTAAAGAATGTGTCATTGGGGTTAGTTTCTTGCTTATTAATCTGTTCAAAATACTTGTGAGTAGGATCTTCATTATACTGAATCGGAAAGAATCGTGCATTGACAACCATGGCAGGGATTATAGCATTCACTTGGTTACTACCACTTGAAGAATCAAACGGATTCCCAACATTAGACTGCAATTAATAGATGAACGGCTGCGTAACTTGAACATTGGGAGACCTTGCTAATTTTACTCTTGAATTTTGACGCTCAAATGTGATAAATAGCAGTATAAAGTCTCCAAATGTTGAAACTTAACTATTTACATTAACAAAAAAAGCCACATCTATATCGTTCTTTACATTAGTAGGTCCCGAACACCAAACGAATGAGGTCACGCAATGTCTGTATACAACCACCATTTCAATACTAAATTCATTTAAACTTTATCGACATACAGAATACAATTCATTGACGAATTCTAAATAGTTTATATTCTTTCTTATTATTATACCAAAATTGTGCCTTCTGTTGTAAGCTTTATTTCCGTCTGGTGATCTCTACCATGTTCTTCTAGATACAATCATCAAATGAATTCATTCTATCTGTGTAAAAATAATATAATTGTTAAACATTCATTTTGAAAAAAAAAATTACTTAAACACATATATATAAAAAGTGTAAATGTTAAGAAAAATATGAAAATTGTCGAGAGATGTTTTATTTCAATTCTAGATCTCTCGAAGAAATTCATACTTTCCTCGATGATATACGTTGAGTGATCCAGTATCAATACAAGTTTTTTATTTTACCTTTTCAATCATTGTAGGAGGCATGAATTCAGTATTGGATCCCTCGAGATAATTTATTGAGGGATGTATGAATTACGTCGATATAAATTACGTCGAGGGGTCTTGTATCATGCAAGTTATATACATCATTTTAAAATCATCGAGAGATATATGAACTCAATTCTCGGATCCCTTAACGAAATTTATACTTCCCTCGGTGATCGATAATATTCATAGAGGGATTCAAGATCGATGCAAGTTTTACATCATCCATCATCAAGGGATGCATGAACATTTCAGTACTGGATCCCTCAATGTAATCCATATGTCCCTCGATGATATGCTCTCTTAACCATTCAAAAATCATTAAGGAATGTACTGTTCACTCTCTTCCTCGATCCAGAATTCTCAAAAATCATCAACATCACACTATTAACAAGTATCATGTAAATTGTACACATAAAAGTTATATAAATATATTTCTAAGCTTTTTATAAAAATAACTAGATGATACAAATTATAATTTTCATACTTAGTTTAAAAAAATTACTTATTATCAAAATGTAGTTTCGTCGAATTTACTTTAAATGAACTCACTTGAGCAAATACTAATCAACACCTTGATGTCTCTTATTATGATCTTTTTAATTTAGTTGTTAATGTCTTTGTCTTATTTTTTTAATTTGATTTAACTCTTTAAAATAAAATGAAATTAAATAAAATTAGATTTTTATTTATTTTTATATTAGTGAGATATACAAACAAAAGTCATAGACATTTTTATCCAAAATCATTATAATTGGTCTCAAATATAACAAATTTAAAAATTTGAGCCTAAAACATAAATGGAGTAACATTTTTATACTATGAAGATCAAAAACACATTAGATTTGGCAGGCATTTTATTATTTAATTAAGGTATTTTCACTTACCTTTTCTCAATTTTTGCAATATTATATATGGATGGATATTTTATAAAATATATTATATATCTTTTCGTTTTATTTTTATATTTTATATTTAAATTTTAATAATTTTTTATTTTTTATTTAATGTATTTTATACTAAATTTGAATTATAATATTTTATTTTTATTTATAAAATATAAAATTATAAAATTATTTTATAATTTAATTAATAAAATTATTAAAGAATTTTTTTAATTTTTATAAAATATATATTTATACATAATTTTTTAAAATTATTTTATTAATTAATTAATAATTAAATATTACAATTTTATTATTAAAAAATATTTTATATTAATTTTTATAAAATATGTATAGTATGTGCCTCTTATTTAATTGTTAATTTAACAACGGAAGCAAAAACAGCACACCAGTGTTGACATCTCTGTTTTGGTTTGAAAGCAGCTAATCGATCATGGCAGCGACAAGCTCTCAGCTCTCCTGCTTCTCTTCAATCAACCGCAAGCTTCACCTCCAACGCCGCTCTCTTTTACCGCTGAGTTTTCGCTCCTCTAAGGTACCTCTTTTGCAAGGAAAATTGAAATGGAGGACTGTTATTATTATTATTTTTTTTTTTTGTATTTTATGTTTCTTATTTGTTCGTTTACAAATTTTGATCTGAGAGTAATTCTAATGTAATGAAAGAGTTCGTGAGTTTATTCAATTGTACTTTTTGTGTTAGGCCTGTTGATTTGTTGATTATATCATAAATGTTTGGATTCTGAAGTGTTTTTGTAGTTTTATTACACTGGGATTTGCATTGGTTAGTGTTTGCTATGGTGTATTGATTGCATTTGTTTCACTGCTTTGCGGTTGATGGAATTCCATCAACCGCATAATCTTGAGTAAAACTAAGTGTTAGAGATAAAAGAGGGCATTTAAGCATTAACAAGCCCCCTAGCGCTCAAAGTTAGGGTTTTTTTATGTCACATGAATACAATCAGAGACCTGTTTTCTTTAGGTTGTAAGTTAGTCAATGGAAATGGGGTTTGAATTATTCAAACACAAGACTTCTTGGTTAAGTAGGCTCTGGTACTATGCTGCAATGAGCTTATAAGTAAGGGCACAACAATCATCCTTAAGATCTAATTATCAATCATTGGGTTTGACTGACAATTGATAAACAGGATCAATAAACAGAGACGGATGCAATTCTAGTGAGCTTGTTTTTTTTTTAAAGGCGTGCAATAGGTGTTAATTTGTCTAATGAAACTTGTTGTGGGACTGTTGAAAGTTCATTGTCAATGAGATAATGCCACAACTGTGTGTGTTAGTTTTATTGGATGAATTTGACTAAGTTGAATACCTAAAGTGTTTACCTGCAGGTCATAATATCTTCAGGTAATCTTGTTCTGAATATTTTATAGAAATTATTTATTATCCTATAATTACCTGGAACTGAACATGCTAACTGCTTGTATTTTCCAGTCCTGGGTTTGTATGAGTCTTGATGGGAGAGGCACAGACACTACAAGTTCTGAAATTAAAAGTACGCTAAGTTATACTGCCAATGAATCAAAACCATTTGTTGAAGGGACAACAAAGTCATATCCAACTACAGAAGAGGAAAATGCTTCTGGAGAAACAGGGGTAAATGAGCCAGAACAGGATGGTGGCATCACACAAAAGAAAAAGGGAGCAAAAATTCATGATTTCTGTTTTGGGATCCCTTATGGTGAGTGTACTTTGTTTTGTTGAAAAGCTTCTAATGTTTAACTTTTGGGGTTGGAGAAACCTGAAGACAAGGCACATCTCCTTTATAAACCCTTATTTATTATGCACGGTGAAGGGTTCACTGAACTTGGTTTCTGTAGCATGATTAGTATTTATGTCAGCAAACACTTATACTTCAGGAGCCATTACCATTTGACATGTTTTATCGGAGACCAATACATAAATGCAACTATGTGTTCCTTGAATATTCATACTTCTGGAGCCTTGCTGTCAAATTAATTAGGTCTTTTTATAATATTTTAATGAATTAGAAAGGTGTTCTGTGATCTTTAGAAACATGCCAAAATGTAAGGCAAGAGAAAAATGACTTGGCCATTGCTTGCATATTTGTGATCTTCTATAATAAGTTTCTTTTGTAATTAGGATTTGGACTATTGCCAATAAAATACCCTGAGTAACAACATCAAGGCCAAACCCGGACTCAGCTAAATTGGCCATATCACAACTAATATCCATTTTCATTGCTCTTCTGGATTGGGATCTTGTATAATTGAAGGCCCTGCTGACTTCATAATAGAAATAAAATTTTCTTCCGATCTTTATGTTCTTTCCTTGTATTAGGTTGCCCCTTGTATTCCTCCATTAAACCTTTTGCACTTCCTTTACCATTGTTTTTATCCATTTACCTTTTTAATCTGTAAAAATGGAAGTAATGTTGATATTATGTCTTCACTCCAATATTACATAGATAGCTGTATTTGCTTGCGCCATATTTTTGAAGGGGTTTGTAGAATAAGGTAGGTGGACTCGTGCAAAATCTTAAAATCTATATTGTCACAGGTGGTCTTGTTTTAGGTGGAGGGCTTCTTGGTCTTATATTCTCAAGAAATCTGGTGACTTTAAAAACTGTTGTGATTGGAGGTGCTTTGCTAGCCCTCAGCACCTTCAGCTTAAAGATCTGGAGGCAAGGAAAATCAAGTTTACCATTCATACTAGGACAAGCAGGTAAGAACTTGCATTAACATCATGCCATTTTCTTCTCCATAATTTCTATGTTTAGTGGCTTCCCCGCTCTCTGTTTCTTTCTTTCCTCTTAGCTATTTTTCCTCCCTTGGAGTGCAAAGTTTGGATACTAACATACTGTTAAAAAATATACCAGGAAGAAGTCTGTGTCTGCATTATTTTTGAGCCTTTTAATATAGTTGTTCTGTTTAACTCTTATGGGTATTTTTAGAGACCTATTTAGACTTCACTGGTTCAAATGTTGATTTTAGTGAAGAAGTTTGCATTTTGGCTTCAGATTCCTATTGCAAAGATAGAATTGAGATTTAGGTACTTGTATGTGATGGAGATGACCTCATATGCTTGAGTTTATTTTGATGCTTCTATGGAGTCCATTACATTACATTCTGGTGAAAACAGCTGGATGTTGAGAGGGTAGAAAAAAATATCATATCAGTTTTATGGATCAGTTGAAATCTTATCCAACAAACAAGCAAAGTATATTACATTGTTGGGGAATAAAATTTTCAACTATGTGAGCAATATGATGTAAGTAGAGAAAAGAGAGAGAAGACGGGATAAAGGAATATCAACTAGAGAG
>JAXCLQ010000015.1:9169126-9179284 GCA_035584115.1 Cedrela odorata
TTTCAGTCATTACAACAGTGTTGGTTAAAGCAAGCCACCAAAAATACTAAGAAAGGTTAATTGTGTTTTAGTTTTTATTTTTTCTATAACTTCTCTCTTACTTTGATGAAACTTTCTTCTCTTAACAGCGATCAGAGTATGATCTCGAAGAGGAATTGAGAAAAGCTCCAAAGTAAAGGCATTGAAGTAGCCATTACAGAAGATCGTCAGATGCATATAATTATTCGTCTGGGAGGAGTGGTAATAGACAAAATTGGCAGGATAACTGGAAGACATGGAAATTCATATTCTCGATGGTAAGAAACATACAATTTGCACCTAGTTTTTATATGGAGTTACATTATCTGAATCAAGGAGTTGGGTCAGCCTTTTAAGTGTCACAAGTTCTTTGATGGATGCAAACACAGTAGTGACTAGCTGCCTCTGGTGAGGTCGAACAGCATTAGAATGGAAGTGACTGGCTTGGTATAAGAATCATACACGGATATTGCATATTGTTTTTGTAAGAGAAACTTCTTTGACATACGCTGCTGAAACGAAGATATTTGGGGGACAACAAAGTTTTGATTTGGAGTATTGGTGCTTGGTAACGTTTTTAAGTAAATTAATAGTTTTGAGTGATATTGCTTTCGCTCTGCAATTTCGCCCAGCAGGCAGCGCTAAATTATGGATGATGGAGAAACAGGAGAAAAGTTTTTACGAAATTGTCTATGGTTGGTATTTACAAATACTGTAGACGCCAAATTCAATGAAGTTGAGTCATGATAGAAAGTCTTGCAGCTGTGCTGTGCAGGATTTTTCAAGGGTTGTATATTCTTTTTCTCCGTAACTTATTGGGGAATACACGATAATAAAGAAAAGGATGAAATTCTGCTCTACAATATCGTTGACGAATAAACCTGCAGCCATTAAGGAAATTTCCTTTCGTATTTTAAGGAGGCCAGTTTTCTGTTTGTGACAGTTTTAGGTGGGATTGGCATACTATCTCTTATATCTAGGCCAGCCCAGCTTGCTGGCCCGCCTGACATCACCCATTTATTCGATAACGACATTTTTATTGGATGGAGGAGACTACTACGTAGTAACTTGTGATCGACTTTAACATAACATCCGGGTGGCAATAAATGACACATTCATTCAATTCGATGCAAATATGTCTTGAAAATCTGTTTGAAATATGATTAATTATTGAGTAATTATAGTATATTAATTTAATTATAATTTAATAAATTTATTTTATATTTAAATATAAAATTAGTTACGAGTATTGTTTCTATTTTGATAAATAAAATCCAAAGTAAAAATAGAATAAAATCAAATTAATTGATTAGATTTTAATTTTTTAAAAAAAATTTTAATTCAAATAAAAAGAATTAAGTTTTATGTTTAAATATTTAAAAAAAAATATAAACAACAATATTTTTAATACAATATAATTATTTTTAAATTATTAATATATATATTATTATTATTATTTTATTTGATCGATTTAGTTCTGACAAATTTTAAAAATCAAAAAATACGATCAATTTATCAATTAAGTTCAATTTCATAGATAGTGTTCATTTGTCCGATTTTTTTTACCCATCCCTAACATTGAGACCCCTCAACCTCTAAGTATTTGACCAAACGAACTGAATTAGAGAGATGATGCGTGTAAATCTTTGAAAAAATATAAACAATGTTACTGCAAACACTTGAAAACATAATCATAAATATCTTTCAAAATTAAGACTTTAATCTATTCTCCTTCCAATTAAAAAACAAAGGAAAATTGATGACCAGAACTGCTCTAATCTGAATAATAAAAGAAACTAATTTCCAGATAAGACAAAACTTAGAAACAAGTAATACTGATAAAACATCATATCACCAAATTATCGTGCAGCCTGTGTTTGTGCATGTTCCAGAAGCTGACTCACTAGCTTGTAGGTACGCCCTGAAAGTGCTTTGGTGTGCTCTATCAATTGCTCATACCTGAGAATTAATAATAAGTAAAAGAGGAACAAAACAGCTAAGTTAAATTATTATTAATAATAATAATAAAACAATAGAAGGATCAAGTGTATCTATGTACAAATATAGTAATGTGTATCTTCAATCTTACACGTTGGGTTCGGTGGGTTCCATGATGACAGTTCCTGACTTTGCATCAATCTTGGCATCAAGTTTTGAGCTTCGAATAAGGTTCACAATCCATCTTTGAGCCTCCTCGTAATTTAGATTCAACTTCTCGGCAAGCACTCTGCCACACATTGGAAAATCAATTAAACTTGTATTCACATTTAAACAAAAAAAGATGGGGAAGGGGCGGCTTGAGGAGATTAACTCTTTCACTTCAAAATTTAGATTCATAATTATTCCATTTGCAAGTGAATATTATATTGCGCCCAAATTTCCCTTCAACATCATTACACAAAAGATTCAGTTGTTTTTCAACTATGTATTTACCAGTGAACAAAATCTCATCTTAAAGCTTGTTAATGATGCCATTATGGTACAGAATGTGCCTTCTGAATAGCTATGCAGATTATGTTTATCTAAATTTCAATACAGTTGCACATTTTTTCCCTTGAATGAAATATCATGAAGGATCAACAAGATAGGAAATCAGAATCAAAGATGTCTGGTGATTAAACCTAGGAAACCCTCTCCCCTGTGATAAAAAGGAGTATATTTTGTTTATTTAGACAGTAGATGCTACCCAAGCATATATCTAAAATATACAGTTACAAAAAGCAAATACTTACACCATATCAATACGTCGATGAATTCGACAATAGGTCTCAAAGATGAATAGCCGGGCATTTTCAAGGAACTCATCTCTCAATGGCACAGTAGCAAAGCTGCCTTCTTCAACATGTTTGCCAAGGAAGGGATCATTCAATATCACCTATAATATAGCTAAGGTTAGGATAAACCAGGAACTGAGCTTCAAGCCAACATTTTACCAACCACTTTAAAATTTAGATGAAGAAAATATAAAACATCTAACAAAAAATATTATACGGAAAGTCAAAAAACAAAGAGTATAAAACCCCCATCCCTCACAAATTTAAGTACAACTCCAAATATCTACTGTACACATCACAAGAAAGAAAAAGAGGCTTATATATGAATCAGTACTATCCTTAGAGATACTGGCAAGAACCACATGAAGTTTAAAAAAACTTACTTCTTCACACTCCTTCATCTTCTTTTGTGCCCCATCAAAGTCATAATTGACGTGCACGCATGCCAAAAACTCAGTGATGGGATCTTTGTAAGAGCTCTGCTCTTGCTGAATAACCTTAATAAAATCTTTGAATTGGGGTCTCCTCCTTTTGTTGACAATGAATGCAGTGGCTAAGTACCGTAATAGATGGGGAGCATTGGTTTGAATTGCATTTAGATACCTGAAAATTGAAATCCCATCTTAGATAGAGGCACACAAAACATCGAAAACCAGATACAACATTATTTATAACTTGCAGTCAAAAATTAAAATATAAAAATGACTGATAGGACCAAAATACTTATATATATAATATATATATATATATATTTTTAACACAATTGATTGAAGCACAGAAACAGTTATCACTTTCGGGTTCAATCACTAACGTACCCTAGAAGGGAGAGTGCAACTCAAAATAGTTATGATTTCATTGAGACATGAGAAGTGATTTTTCCAGTACAGCTGAAGATGCATTACTGAATGCATCAATTGTTAGCCTAATTTTCTTGTAGGCTACTACATATGCATGCATCAGCTGCCATGTTATAACAAGTCTACAAACTAAAAAGTAGGCACTCAGATAATCATAAGGTTGTAGCCACAGTACTAAAAACATAATCACAAAACAACTTACTGGTATCACACTTCACTGTAAACAACTTTGTACATGTTTGTGAAATCCAAAAAACCGTGTCAGTCTTAAAATATTATATTTCATAAAGTTCAATTCAGCACCATTATCATACTAGCAGCTAATAGAAACTAAACAAGGAGATAGAGAAGAAAGAACGATATTCTCAACATTAAGTTATATAGATTCAGGATAAGAATACAAGCATACAGCAGAAAAAGAAGTCCAAATGGCATACTTATCCTGATTAAACAAGTCAATTATCAGTGTTCTTCCATTATCATGATTGAAAAAGATGAAGAGACTCCAATGCATCAACCATATTCTACTTTGCATCTGATTTAACGGCGATGTGAAACTCTGCAAAAAAATTTCTGATCAGCATACTTCTTTCAATGAAACATTACCAAAAACTGTAAGCCAAAAAACAAGGATATAGGATTAAAAATACCTTTGAATCGTCAATCTTTTCTTTCAACTGATTGAGTTCTTCAAGAGCAATATCCCAGTTCTGCATCAATATCTCAGCTGCCATTTTTCCCCATAATGCACTCAGCCTCCTGTCACTGTTCGTGCACAAGGCCCTGTACTGGTACAGATAGTCAGCAGCACCAGAGTAGTTCCCACATTCAAACTGAAATTTGGCATACTGATATAATGCATCTATCTGGTCTGGACCAATCTGATAAAAAAAAGACAGAGCATTTCACAAGTTAAACCCACTTGAAAATAGTAAAGTGGGTTTCTCGGAGGAATAAGGACAGTCAACTATATAAGAAAATGATAAAATAATCCACACTGACATAGTAAATCCAAGAGTTCCCATCCCAAATAGACATATGGAATATGTCTGATTCATAAATTGACAGAAGAACGTTAAAAGACCCCCAGAAGTTTTAACTTCTTATGTTTTAAAGGATTATAAATAAATCAATCAATCAAACTGCTCCAAGAAGATCCATGGATTGCAAGTTTAGATGTTAGGTTTGTAACAGTAAAAATCTTTCGTCTTTTCTGAAGGATCTAATTGAAAATAGTATCTTACTACTCAGGTAATTATAAGACAACTGATACACTCATTCTACAAAAATTTATACTCCCACAATTCAAGTCTACAATTGTAACTGTATTAATCAGGACTCTTCTATCATGGCATAGACAAATCAATAAATTCATCAATAAATCCCTTCTCTTTCCTTCTTTTCATTCGGGATTGTAGCACCAGAAGACATAATTTAAATAGTAAAAAGACTAACCCCATCTGTTATTTAGTCTTAAACCTCTTTTATACTTAGTTTTATTTTCGTTTTCAGCATCAAAGAGAAACATTAAAAAATAAATAAATTTTAAATCAAAATACCTCTTTCTCTAACTTAATATATATATATATATATATAAATTTACATCAAATTAACACATAATAATTCCCAAAAAAAAAAAAAACTATGAAGACGACGAAGAAACCTGATAACGTTCATTGAGCATCTGCAAATTATAGTGCTTGTCAGGCCTCAACTCCTGCACGGCGTTAGGATTCTGCAAGAACGAGACAAGCGGCGCCGCCCGCTCCTCCAAGGCCTTCAATCTAGCGACAACCTCGGCCCTCCGTTCCACCATATCTTGCGGCACGTCTTCGGTGCGGTAAAGGCTCTTGTGAATATCCATGGCGTAATCGACCATGTTCGTTTTGTTCAACAACTCGATCTTGGATTTGAGTATCTGTTCATCAGGGTAAAGCTGCCGTTCTTGAAGAAACTCCAACAGTGGGAACACCAGATGCCTGTCGAGGTTCGGCGCGATGCGCTGCGTCAGGTCGTACTTCGCCATGGTTTCGGCTGCTGCTGCTCTTCGCCGTAGATAGTAAAGAGCTGAGAGCTAAGATACAGTCAATGCGTTTGCGTTTTAGGTTTCGTTGAGTTTTTACTTTATTTACGAAAATAGCCCCACCAGTATTTTCAGTTTTTTGTTATATTTTAACTTGGTTGTAAATATCAAATTAACATATAAATAAAAGAAGGTTAGGGACACAAGTGATATTATGTTATTAAAAGAAAAGGCAAACAAAATAAAAATGTTGGCAAGGCAAGGCAAGTGTTTCTTCAAAGGAGGAGGGTATATTTATACTAATTTGTGTTGCAATATATGACCGATCAAAATCAAATAAGTATTTTCTATTTTACAATATTATGTCACATAGTAGGTTATTTGTCAATTGTCTAGAGGGGTGAAGATTTAAATACTCACAACATTCCCCCGTAGACGCGTATAACACTACATCATTGAAAACAAACTATATTATTTTATTTATATGATTTAGCCATTCTAAATCTTTTATGAATTTTCAAATAGATTTTAGCGTCTAGTGACTTATATAAATAAATTATCATTACATCCATAAAATATATATCAAGTCTTTCTAAAATTACGAAACTTATCAAAAATCAAATTTTAATTATATTTATAATAGGAGAATATGTGTTATCAAAGTTAATTTTAAGTCTCTACGAGAAACTTTGAACAATGAGTCATGCATTATATTTTGTAATCTCGTTATTTTCATTATATTTCATTACAAATACCCATTTGTATCAAATAAATTTTAACATCTTCAAGTGTTTTAACTATAGGTCCAAACACTTCACATTTGGTAAGAAAAATAAATTACTCTTGAATTACTTTTTTCCGTTAAGGTCAATGATGCATCTATCTACATTTTCATCAATAATTTGTGGTCATAATTATATTTCATAATTTCAGTAGCTACTGTAACAGAAAATATATTTTCGATGATTTTTTCATTACGATCTCACATTTCTCTTGCACGGCTTGTGTCACTTCAAGGACAATTAACTCTTTTGTAGTTAATTGCTCATGAAATATAGGTGTAGTTATTGCTCGAGCATTACTTTTAACAAGATCATAATTTTTTAATTTTCTCTTCTGTAAAACAACATCTTTTGAATCAATTAGTCCACCATGCTTTTGGCATGCAGTAGATGATTCATATATTGCCTTATGATTAGATTGTTCTTTAAGAACAATTACTTGGGCTAATGTATTAACAGTTAGTATATAAGATTTAGTTATTCTTACAATATTAGTAAATGCATCCGGTAATTGAATTACAATTTGTTGAAATTACATTATCCTCCACAATTTATTTTCAAATTGATTAAGGTGGTGATCAAAATGAGATACATTAATTACTTTCCAAGAAAATTCAAGTCTTATTTCAGGAGGCCTTTTTTTTCCTCTATTGATAAGAAAAATGTCTTATCAAAATAACAATCCCCAAAATGTGTAGTAAATAGAATACCCATCAGGGACTCAAGATTTCAAATAATAGAAGGTAAGTTAAAACCAATATAAATTTTCAAACGATATTAAAGTCTCATCTTAGTGTATTATGAAGAAGCTATAGAAACATATATAACACAACCAAATATTTGTAAATGGAAAATATTAGGTTGATAACCAAATACAAGTTGTAGTGGGGAGTATTAATGATAAGTAGTAGATTTAAGACAAATTGATCTCGCAGCTTACAAAATAATATGTCCATATGCCGAAATTGGTAATTTAGTACATAATGGTAAGGTTTAAGAAATTATTTGGAATTGTTTAATGATTGATTTAGCTAATCCATTTTGTGTATGGACATGAAAAACAAGATGTTATACATCAATTTTCACTAATGTACATTAATTATCAAATATCTTAAAAGTAATCACATCAATATTATCTAGACGTATATTCTTGATCGAATAATCAGAAAATTGTGTCCTTAATTTGATAATTTATGCAAACAATCTAGTAAATATAACATTACAAGTAGATAATAAAATAATATGTGACTAGTTAATAGAAGTAACAATTAAGACCATAAAATAGTGAAATGGTTTACTAGGTGGGTGAATAAGACTATAAATGTATATTTGAATTATTTATAAGAATGATGGGACTCAAAACTAATTTTAAAAGCAGATAGTCTAACCATTATTTTTCCTTGTGAGCAAGCAGTGCAAATACTCTCATTAGACAATATAATCTTTTAGTTCTTTAAAATTCTTAATGATTCTATACATCATCGTAAATCATAGGTAATCCAAACAATCATATTATAATATCAATATTTTTGAATCAATAAATTTCTCATTCATTACTGCGTAACTCTCAATTGTATTTATATTTGTATAATACAATCCAGATGAGAAAATTGGAAGCTTTTTCAATATACATTTCTTGCTTGATACATTAGAAGTAATGTAAAGATATTTTACATTATTCTTATTTAAAGTATCTGTATGATATCCATTTCGGCAAATATCTTTAAAATTGAGCAGATTTCTTTTAAATTTAACTAAATATAAGGTAATATAAATGCATAATTTAGTTCCACCTACTAACAAGATTATTACTCTTCAGAGTTTTCAATCAAATATATAGGATTTGATATGGTATTTACCTTAACTTTAATATTTGTGAGTTCTGAGAAATATTTTTTTATCTTGAAGAATTAGTTGCTCTATCAGTTAAGTATATATCCCTAACTTTTTCTTTCCAACAAAGACAATCCATTTTTATCCATATCGTCCTTTTATTGAAGAAAAACTTCACATTAGTGAATACTAAAATATAAACTATAAAATATATTTTCCTTGATAATAAAAGAGTTAAGATAAACAATATATATATATATATATATAAGATAATAGTTAAATTGTAAATGTAATGAAATACATTTTCTTTGATTAGAGATATTAAGATAAGGAAGATCTATTATATCTTCATTATTAATAAAATTTATCACATCGTTCTTTCTCTTCACTTTCATGGATGTCGAATAAGGTTTTATTAGATACTTTGACATACATTTGGTATGCGATTAATATCATTTCATGTCATAATGATGACAAAAATTATCATACTTTTAAAATTTCACTTCCAGTGATTCTAATAACATGTTTTGTCATTGAAAATACGTATGATCACTACATGAGCCATAATGTGTCCTTTTATTGTTCTGACCAAGTTTATTATTATTATGTGTGTTTACATTTACTTTTGATAATATCAATTTACATTCACTTCTAGAAACACTAAAGAAATAAATGAACATGATCCTCCTTAGCAAGCCAAAAAGATAAAGTAATTTAAAAAAAAATTGAATTTATACTCACCAAATTATTATGGCACTACTACTTTAGAGATATAAAATTAAAGAATGTATTCTCTACTATATCATCTTCAAAAACGTTTTCACAACACATTTTTAGCTGTGAGGTATTGGTAAAATATGCTAATTATATTCATCAATAGTTTCACAATTTTGTAGAGCATTTCATATCTTTATTCTTAGAGAATATATTCATTTAGTGATCATAATCAAGTTCAAATAAACACAAAAAAAAAAATTATAACTTTCAATTTTTATCCTCCTAGAATATTTTATTTTCCTTTTATGAATGATGTTTTTCAGGCCCATGACATTGATAATGCATTTTAACATCTGAAAACTATAAAGTGATTGTGGGAGCATATAAATATTCTTAGAACTTCATGTTCTAACTGTAAAATTAATATTTAGAATTTTAAATTCTAACCTTGAAATTACTATCAAAACCTTAAGTTTTCATTTTGAAATTATTTTCAGAACTTCATATTAAAATTCAAAACTTCAGGTTCCGATTTGCATAATAAAACTTTGAGTTTTGACTGGAGATTGTATTTTAGAATTTTAGATTTGATTAATAAGATTGAATTTTAAAATTTCGAGCTCTAATCACCTTCTTTGTTTTGTAAATTTTAGGTTGTAATAATAATATTTAACAGTATTTATATATTGACAATAATGTAACTTGAAAGACTAAATATTAAAAATAAGAACTCAAAATAAATAATTAAGAAACATTAAATCAACATTACTGCTAAAAATAAAATACAACTAGGAATAACACAAGTATGTGTAGTATGTTATTTTTAATTTATAACGTGAAATAACAAATTTAATGGCAACTATAAAACATATTCATAAGGATAGTTGCATGAAAATAAAGTATATAAAAGTAGCATAACATATAACAATATAAAAGTAATATAGTGTGAAAATATTTAATTGAGAAGAAATTAAATACTTCACATACTAGAATTGTGTTGATAATATGTTATAAATAATAAATTAAAATATAAATGAAAGAAAGTAAAGGGGCACACAAGTGATATTTTACTATTAGCACTAGAGGTGGCAAATGAGTTGAGCGAGATTGGGCCGGCCCACAAAATTGAAGCCCATCAAGGCTTACGTGCCGAC
>JAXCLQ010000015.1:9197137-9227282 GCA_035584115.1 Cedrela odorata
TTTCCCATAGTTTTAATGGTTGTTCATCAAAACATGGAGAAAGTTTTCCTCTTAAGGCTAAAATAATATTTTCTATATTGTTACTTCTAACCTTTAGAGTGTTCGGTTTTTCTTCTATATCGTCTATATCTACACACCTGTTGGTTTGTGTGTAAAATGGATATAATCTCTTAAGAAAAACCTCATTCTCTTCTTGCTCAGAAGAAACCTTCAGCCACCATTTGTTTTTCTCTTTTATCTGAAAAACAATATGAATTTCTTCTTAAACCAATTTCTAAGGTCTAAAACCATCTTGGACCTTAGAAACATCAGGTTTAGCAAGAATAGGAATTTTATGTTTTGCCAAAATAATATAATTATTATCTTGGATAAACGGTATAACTTCTGGTTGACCACGCAGAAAGTTATTCCCAAGAATAAAATCTACTTTGAGATAATCTATCAACAAGATTTCTCTTGTCGTAAATTTTTTCTCATTTATTCGTATAACTACATTCTCAACAAAGTCTGTAATTATACCTTTGCCTCCATCAGCAACTGTATTTATAACTAGATTTTTCAGTTTTTTCCACAGTTCTTCTAGAAAACAGTATTGTCTAGCAATACTTTTAGCTGCCCCTGTATCTATGAGCATATCAATCGTATACTCTTGATAGTCTAGGAAACTAAAGGTTCCGCAAATACAAGTGTTTATCGTGCCTTGTAACAATGCACGACACTTTTCACCACGAAATATGACCATCCTAGTACTGCTTGTACTGGATTCTTCCTCGTATATTGGGATTTGTACCTCTTTGTATATGATAATTTTTCTGTTTACAGAGTCGGTTTCACTCTTTACAGAATTATTGTCTCCCAATACAATTGGATTTACAGGCCTGTTCATTATTGGTTCAAATGAACTTGTAGATCTTCTTCCTTATAAGAATTTTCCTTTTCTTAGACTTGAACTTGGAGTTTCAAGATCTACTTCAACCTGTTTATCATCATATTCTCATATCACCACCCCTCTTGGGTTGATGTTACCTACACTTGGTTGAGTAGTGTACTCAAACACCTATTGCTTAGGCCAAGTAAGGAGTCTTGCATCCTTTACTTCAGGGAACATAGGTAACGTCCTTCCTATAGTAGGACAATGTATCTCAGTTCAAGCCGACTGAGATGTTCGTATAGGATTCATTGTATTGATCAATCGATATATCATCCTATATTGGATAGCAATTCCATGGCTAGAATTCATAAGCTCTTCTAATCCAAAAGTATAAATTCTTAATGCTAGCAAATATCTTAGCGTAGGATCTGTAATACTGACCATATATCCTGGCCTTACCGTACTATAAACATCTCCTGATGCAAGATTTGCATGCAATCCTCCAATCAAAGCTTTTCCAAAAGACATCCATCTTTTGTCCAGAATGGCTACCTGGATAGGCACATCTATACCAAATCTGAATAAGCCTTGTACACGGATTTACACCGCTCCAAGTTGTACATAGTTAAACTTGTTCTTTCCTTGCTTTCCCTTTGCAAGAGTTCGAATTCGTTTAACCCATTGATCAGTAGAGAGAATGATTTCTCCTTCTCTTGACTGACTCAATTCAACCTTTATGAGTTGTTTTCTTCTATTCCTTCTGCCCTAAACATCCATTTGGATTTTCTTTTGAAAACATCCTTAGGAGTTAATTTAGGAACATCCCAAATATCGGGATTTTCGGAAGTATCTTCATAATTAACATTACCGTTAATTATATCTTCAGGCGTGTTTTTTAACTCCAAAATCGAGATTAGATCTTCGTTTTCACTTTCATTTTTCATAGAAATATTTTCATTTCTATTCATGAACGTATTTAACCTAAAATTCTGGATCCGAGAATATCCAGTATCACTTTCAAGTTCTGAAAAACCTTCAGAATTTTCTGAATCGGAATATTCTGAAATTAGTTCATATACTGATTCGTCATCAGTACTAATTCATATCCCCATACAGGTTCATATACTGATTTCTGCTTTTCAGTATCGAATTCTAACAATCTAATCCTAGCAGATTTCCTTTTTTTATCAGGACATTTATCAGCATAATGATCCTTACTGCCGCATATCCAGTAGCAATTGCAGTCTTTAACAGACTTTCTAAATGGATAAGTAGCACAGAATTTTGTAGCACAAAATTTTCTAGCTCCTTTTTCTTTGGAACTCATTCTTTCCTCGACTCTTCTAGCAAATCTCCCATGTTCCGAAAGATTCTTCTTGGATTTCAAAGGAATCTTTTCCATCTTTCGAAACCTTTGGGGAAAGCTTTTCCATCGAGACGGTTTCTAAGAGTTCCTAGATTTCCTAAGTTTCTCTTTCGATTCGCAATTTCTGTATTCCTTTTTACGAATGTTACATCCGTAATGTCCAGGAACACCCGTAAAATCTTGGCAACAAGATTCATTAAAATCAAGCCTTTTGGCTTCCCTATTTAGCTTGGCATTAAGGCATCTTGTTTGAATTAACTGCCTAACCGATTCAATACGTCCTCCTAGAGAATCAACCACCTGGTTTTTTTCCATGAGTAACTTAAATACTTCTCTGGCAGCCTGATCCCAGCCACTTGAAAGTTTTGCAAAGAAGGTATCCTTCATAACTTCTTGCGTTCCACCGAGCAATTGATAAAAGTTTTTCCGGTGTTCACATACAAAATTTTCAAATTGACATAAGTCACATAATCTTAATTTTGTAAGTGCTTCTAAAGCAACTACCTCAGATAGGTTTCTACTGGTAATTGTTACTCCAGTAAATTCTTTACTGAGCATATCTTTAAATAAGGCAAAAATAGCTTCTACCGTATTTAAGTCACATATAGTATCTAAAATCTCAAATCCAGCTTCCAAACTTCTTCAGAAGCTTCCTGCAGAACCCTGCAAAGTTGATTTTAGAAACCTATAATTTCCGTTCACATTAAAACCTTTGTTTTGAATATGAACCCAGTTAACAGTTTCCCAATAGCTAATTGCTTCGTTAACATCCTTGACACAATCAACATCTAAGAAAGTTCTGTTTGATGGTATCTCCACCATCCGTTTTGCCTGTCTTGGCATAAACTCGGATTTTATTCGTGAATGATACGTCTGCCTAAACTCAGCCTTTGAATCAGATATTTATTTCAAAAAGCTTTCTAATGAATCCAAAGGATTTCTAATTCCTTCTAACAGATCGTCTTCGATTTCAGATTTCCTGAGTTTAGAGATCAAATCTTCTAATTCCATTTTAACAGGAATTTTCGATCTTTGCAAAGGGTCTTTTGAGGATGACATAGGTTGCATACTTTGCTTCCTATGTTTTTCATAATATTCTTCTATTCTTTTTAAATCCTCTTTTGAAAGATTTTCATATTCAGGATTTTTATTATAGTCAGGCAATACTTTCTTTCTTTCGACTTTAGATACAAAGTCTTCTTTTTTAATTCTTTTTAGAAAGTATTTTTTTGCCTTTTCCCAGTCTCCCTGAGATTCAAGAGCTACAAATTCTGCATATCCAGATGGCAATCCCGGATATTTTGCCTGAATACTCTTAGCAAATTCTTTTAAGACATCTTTATCAGCCATTTTCCTAAACTTCACAGTCTAGTTTCCTAGACTTTGTCTAGTTCCTAGATTCTAATTCAGATCTAGTACTCGGTTCAGTTGATTCTACTTCCATATTACTATCTATCTGAGAATCTATAACATATGGAATTACCGCTTCAACCTTATCGAACCACTGTGATCTCAATGTAGATTTTGCTCTACAAATTCCTGAGATATTCACGTTTGCTACAAGGCGACCAAGATAACTCTGATTAATACCTTTAGCCAGAGCTTTATCAACTCTATACACGGATAATCATTCTAGATATTCGTCTAAAATATCTTGATTTCCGTTACACAGATCTAAAGTAACATTCTTTACTTCATCATCTGTATATCCTTCAATAGGGATAACTACCTCTATATCTTCTCGGTTAACTTAGAGGGTCTTTTATGAAGTTTGTACACTTCCAAAAAATTCCTTTTTAAGGTAAATCCAGACATCAAATCTTATCTCATTCGACCGACGAAGAGAGTCAAGATTTTTTCCAGAGTAGTTAGTCTATGAAGATCAGAATTTATCCATTCAAGCAACCCTTGAATCTTAGATAATTCTTCTTGTAAAGCAAATATACGTAACACCGTATAATTTACTTTCCGATCTAGATTCTCAAGAAGAGTTTTTTCTTCTTTTATTCTATCGAATCGTCGTATTTAATAAACTAATTTTCTGTTTATTTTTAATACTATGATCTAAATGAAAACAATTTAAATTAGTACAATTTAAATTATTTAGATCATTGTTCATAATTAATAAAATCCTTATTAATTATTTGAATTGGAATCAGCTTTGAACTGGCAGATCTATATCTAGATCTCTCATAATTTCCAGATCATCAACATTTGTCTAATTGTTCAGTTCATTTTCAAGCTCTGATACCATTCCATAAGAACTTTGTATAATTATTTTGCAGAACATCATTTAACACAGCGAATTTATGTATTCATAAGAAATAAAGATTAAAAAGACAAAGATAGCACCAAATTAAGCCTTCGGAATTACCTGTCTAGTTTCGTCTGAGCTCGCCTCAAACGAATAGAGAGATTTCAAACAGAGATCCCTGAGACCTCTCAACACTTACAAATTTATGAATAATTTACTTCCTTCTCATATTTTTTTCGAATTATTCTCCAGTAAGATTTATTGCTTATTAAGACTTCTTATATAAAGAGAATCATAAGGGTAAGTTTAATGTAAAAAGCACGTGATCCCATAAATTCGGAAGCCGACACTTAACCTATAGAATCTTCGTGATCCTCGTGCGGCGAGATATTTGTTTTCAGGCTCCATAAGGATTTTACCATAATTGGGAGACATCTATATTTATAAAAGAAGATTAGCTACAACTAGGTATAATTACTAAAACTTTGGTTAAAAGAATTAGAATTCTCTTATACTTCTTCTAAAAAGTAAAACCCTAATTTAAGTATCGGAGGGTTTTCGTCGGACAACCGACTTTTACTTCTGAGGTTATATTGTGGTTACAGGTTGAAAAAACATCAAAGGAAGAAGAAAATCGTTGTTGATGTACGAGATTCACAGAAGGGATTTTTGTTACATCAACAAATTTATTTCATGATATTTTTAATTTCTTTAATTTTAATTAATTGTTGACATTTATAAAATAATCTTATCTTATTATTATCTATATTTTAGAATTATAATTTTGATCTAAAAATGATAATATTTTATTAGGGGGTTTCTGTTTATTATCAAAAAATTTATGGGGTCTTAACATGTTATTCAAAATTTAGAGGTTATCTACAAATTTTCTTAACAAATTCTTATGGCAATTAGCATCTATACCAGTTTTGTAGAATGGTTTCACTTTTCAAATATATAAATCAATTTATATTTTGGCAAGCATTTAGGGGTACATGTGAAAAAAGCCACCTTGTAGTTCAGCCTCCTTTTATTCCTTAATATTCCACAACTCTATAATACATCTGGTCATCCGATACAACGGTTGTTATCAAATCAAAGCTATCATTTCCATCAATTAACGGTTTAAATCCTTCAGTTTGGTCTCGTATCCTAAAACTACCCTTACCTTATCAAAACAACACACTTTCTCCCAAACTTTTTGCCGCTCAACTCAAGACACCAAAATCTTCCGATCTGCGTGATTAAACAAAAATGGGAAAAAAGAAAAATTTAAATTTAAGTACACGTTAACAAATGACGCCCACTAGGCGCACGTTAGCATCTGATGGTGCATCCTACGCCGCCTGTCTCCCCTACGGTCCTTCTCCTTCTCCTTCTCCTTCTCCTTCTACCCTTCTTATCCTACGCACCCATCCTTTTCTTCTCGCTCTCATATCTTCAATTCTAGGGTTAGGGTTAATTTTTTTCCCATCTGCAAAAATTCCAAATCTCTATGCTATTCGAAAACTTAGGGTTGGGGCTTTTCTCTTTAGAGTCTGTTCATGGACCAGAGAAGGCGGCAATCCAAGGACTCGTTATCGTACTCGAATCTCTTCAATCTTGAGGTTTGTCACTTGGGTTTTCGCTCTTCTTTGATGGGTTCCCTGTATTTTCTTTGATTTCACTTTATTATACAGACAGGATTTTTTTTTTTAATTTCGAGTTTTGAACAATTATTTTTTCTTTTGTGTTTTTTGATTGGTTATATAAATTGGGTATGTTAAATTTTTTCTTAAATTTTCTTTTGGTTATTTTTAATTAAAATAGGTTGTTTTGATTGTGACTTGTTATTGTTATGTTATCTTTTTTCCTTTTGTTTTTTGTTTTTTTGGGTTGTATTGTAGTCTTTGATGAACTTCAAACTTCCAGAACAAGATGATGATTTTGATTATTATGGGAATAGTAGTCAGGATGAGAGCAGAGGTAGCCAAGGTACACATTGTTTTCAACTTTTTTTGGAGGCCCCCTTTCGGTTTTATGCTTGTAAATTGGTTTTTGTTGCTCCAAATTTCACTCTTTTTAAGTGAGTTACTAAATGTATGTTTTATAAATATCTGAGTAGTTTTAATGTGATGGCGCATTGAGCTGCGAACTTATGTGTTTATACATTATGCTTGTGAACGTCTGTTGGTTTTACTAAATAGGTGGAGCAAGAGTGAATCACAGTAATGGGCCTATGTCTGACTTGGTGAAGGCAAAGGCGAAGAAGCGTTCTCACATAAGTGACGAGGAAGATGTGGATGGATATTATGTGGCGCACATAACGGAGGAGAGGTACA
This sequence comes from Cedrela odorata, assembly GCA_035584115.1. Taxonomy (NCBI): domain Eukaryota; kingdom Viridiplantae; phylum Streptophyta; class Magnoliopsida; order Sapindales; family Meliaceae; genus Cedrela; species Cedrela odorata. The sequence continues at coordinate 9,203,950 of JAXCLQ010000015.1, forward strand.
GATCAATGCTTGGAGAACACATCCAGAAGTACAAGAGGAGGATCAAGGATTACCCTGTGACCCCGATTCTGCCTTGTATGGGGATTCCTGCTCCGAAGACTAATTTAGGTGGTTCTAAAGCTAGGAAGTTGGGGAGTGAGCAGCGAGGTGGGTTATATGAAATGGAAACCACATCCGATTGGCTCAATGATATTAGTCCTAGAAGGCCTGTGAACTATCATGAGACAGAATTTACCCCCAAGTATGTTTCTGATACATTTTCTTAGGGCTTTGTTTGCTTCAGCAAAATGATTATGGCAATAAATGAAATTCATTTAGGAAAACATGTCGTGCTATTGTGTTATATTATTGATTCATATACATAAATACTTTTTTTGTTTGTCTTCTTTGCAGAGTAATGTACGAACCTGCTTATTTGGATATTGGGGAGGGTAGCACATACGGGATCCCTCCGACATATGTTAAGCTGGCACCGTCTTTGAGTTTGCCTAGCTTTTCGGATATTCAAGTGGAGGAGTTTTATTTGAAGGGTACTTTAGATTTAGGGTCCTTAGCTGCAATGATGGTCAGTGATAAAAGGATTGGGCCAAGGAGTCGAGTTGGAATGGGAGAGCCATGGCCTCAATATGAATCACTTCAGGCTAGATTGAAGGCCTTGGTGGCTTCTAACTCAGCCCAGAAGTTCAGCCTTAAGGTATCTGATATTGGAAACTTTTCCATCCCAGATGGGGCAGCCGGAAATATACAACGGTCTATTCTGTCCGAAGGTGGTGTATTACAGGTTTACTATGTGAAGGTTTTGGAGAAAGGAGATACATACGAGGTATTTGTTCTATTTGTATTACGAATATGTGCTCTTTGTGGGGATGATTCACTCCCTGGGGCAATGCCAATTATTTGATGACGATAGTTTTTCTTTTGTTTGTATAAGTTGAGATGGTGATGAATTTTGTTTTCTTTTTTCTTTATTTAAATTTAAGTTTCATTTCCTTGTCTGCAGATAATTGAACGAGCTTTACCCAAGAAACCAAAGGTAAAGAAAGACCCTTCTGTGATTGAGAATGAGGAAATGGAGAAAATTGGCAAAGTTTGGGTTAACATTGTTAAAAGAGAGATACCGAAGTATCATAAGACTTTTTTCGCTTTTCACAAAAAGCAACAAATTGATGCCAGGAGGTTCTCAGAGAACTGTCAAAGAGAGGTACATATAATGTCATGTAGCAGTTGTTGTTCCACTTTTATTATTACGTATCTACTTATAGATGGCTATATTCAACCTTTATAATATCTTATTCTAATGCTGTAGTGACAATTGATTTTCTAAAAGGTGAAAATGAAAGTGAGTAGGTCGCTCAAGTTGATGAGGGGTGCTGCAATTCGCACGAGGAAATTGGCTAGGGACATGCTACTGTTTTGGAAGCGAGTTGATAAGGAGATGGTATATTTTTGTTTCCTTAGTGAATTTCATTGAGTATCCATTAAACTTACTGGGCTGTATATGAGTATCATCTCTCTGATAGACACTTTATTTTTCAATTAAATGTTAGTCAAATGCAGCTTTGCAGATGTGTACATGTTTGTGGATATACTTCGTTTAAGTCTCGCTTGCTTGCTTTCTGCTGATACTTAGTGCTGTATTTCCCAAAAAAAAAAATTGACGAGTGAGCATTCATGCACTCATTAATGCATGCATGATGGGCCATAGTTTTATTATTTTCAGTGGTATGTTTATGACCTGATTTCATTTTTAGCAAGCATTCAGGTCTTAAGCACTAAAAATGTTCAGCCAAATTGGTGTAATCTAGAAACTGCATTGCCCACGCCTCAAGGTTATTGCTATCATGTTCTTTATTATTGTTTGTTATTGAAAAGAGTTTTGATACTGTATGTATTTTGATTTCAAGGGTGGAATTTGATGGGAAGTTGGGCATTAAAAGGATTTGGCTAAAAGTACAGCCACTTGTTAAATAGTTTACGTTGTAATAGTAATAAGTAAGCAAACAGTTGAACATCTTGCTGTATATTTTGTACAAAGTTGTGTCATACTTAACCCCTTTCCTTGCAGGCCGAAGTGAGAAAAAAGGAGGAAAGAGAAGCTGCAGAAGCTTTGAAGCGTGAACAGGAGCTTCGAGAAGCGAAGCAACAGCAGCAAAGGCTTAATTTTCTCATACAACAAACAGAACTCTACAGTCACTTCATGCAAAACAAGTCAAATTCGCAGCCCTCTGAAGTTTTACCTGTGGGAGATGAAAAACCAGATGACCAAGAATTGCTATTGTGCTCCTCAGATGTCGAGCCTGGTGAGGAAGAGGATCCCGAGGAGGCTGCATTGAAAAAGGAGGCTTTCAAAGCTGCTCAAAATGCTGTCTCTAAGCAGAAAATGTTAACCAGTTCTTTTGATACTGAATGTTCAAGGCTACGTGATGCTGCTGAATCTGAGGCTCTTTTGCAGGATGTCTCAGTTGTAGGATCTAGCAACATAGATCTACATAATCCGTAAGTTTTTATTTTATTAGCTCTTTATCCCATTGAAGGCTCTTGCATTGGGGACGACTATTATGTTCTTTTTTCTAGTGAGTTTAATGAACTTATTTACCAATATCTGCAGCTCCACCATGCCTGTAACATCAACTGTTCAAACTCCAGAGTTGTTTAAAGGTTCCCTCAAAGAATACCAGTTAAAGGGCCTTCAGTGGCTCGTTAATTGTTATGAGCAGGTATAACAGGTTGTTACTCAGGATTTTTTTTTCTTGAGCATGGTTTTGCATAATTGATAATATAGAAGGTCCACTGTTGTCTTTCAGGGTTTAAATGGTATACTTGCTGATGAGATGGGTCTTGGAAAGACTATTCAAGCCATGGCTTTCTTGGCTCATTTGGCTGAGGTATAATTCTAGTTGGTGTCGTATATCTGTACTTTTTTCTTTTTAGTAACTTGCTTCTCTGTATTACACAGGAGAAAAATATATGGGGGCCTTTTTTGATTGTTGCGCCTGCTTCTGTCTTGAATAACTGGGCTGATGAAATCTGTCGTTTCTGCCCTGACTTGAAAACACTTCCATATTGGGGTGGGCTTCAAGAACGAATGGTACTTAGGAAAAATATCAACCCGAAGCGTCTTTATAGAAGGTAGCTTACTTTCATTGGCAGATGTTTGCTTTTTAATCAAATAATGACACTAATGTCCCATTAGAAAGCAATAATTGGGATACTCTTGTGCTTCTGATATGACCGCCTTAAGGTGAATTTTGGAGTGATACAGGCATCAGTGTCTGAAATACAGCTGTTATACTTGTGCTCCGGTATGTTTGCGGAGCAAAGAATGTAAATATAAAACTATACTTTGTATATATCAAATGTATTAAATCTAAGCAAGTTATACTACCTTAAATATTTATTGGCAATTTGTTTTTGAATTGTAGACAACTTTGGAAGAAAAACAACTTCTTACAAGTAAATGAAAAAAATCACTTTATACTAATACATAAAAGAAAATGCATTAGTCCCTTCTCCAAAATCAACCTTAATCTTGTAGATGCCTGGGTAATTGACTAACTTTTTCCGACTCAACTCCAGGATTGCTGTCAAACTTTTTACTTTTTTCCTTGAGTAATGGTTTCAATGCTTCTTCAAGTTAACTTGTTAAGAAGATTATTGTTTTTGTTTTGTCTTTCTATATAGGCCTGTAACATGAACATTTAGTTAATGCATGCCTTATGTACAATCATCATTTTTTCCCCTTTCTTGTAGGGATGCTGGATTTCATATTCTCATTACCAGCTATCAGCTACTTGTGGGGGATGAGAAATGCTTTCGGCGCGTCAAATGGCAATATATGGTTTTAGATGAAGCACAGGCCATCAAAAGTTCTAACTGGTACTGACTTTCTGCACTAGACGATTTTTTTTGTTTCTCTGTATTGGATTAGCCGATAAATAAAAATGAATTTTATTAGGTGAACGTATTAAGGAGTGTGGGTATAATGGAACACTGTTATAACCTATAAACAAGTTCTGTTCTGCAGGAGTTCTAACTTGTAAATTATTACTTAGATGTTTTCGCTGCTCTATGTGATTAGTCACTACTGCAAAAAGTATGTGCATATAATTATCATATACTGTGTCACTTGAATATTTTCTTAATTTCATCTTACAATTTGTCAAGATGAAGAAATTAACCCATCCAACCAAGAAAGAACCTTTTTTGAATGCACATAACTTCTTTTCAACCTGCATTGCATATATATAGTTATTTACATCCCTTTTATTCTCACTTGGAATTGGTTGAATGTTGATTGCAGTATACGGTGGAAGACTCTGCTCAGTTTTAATTGTCGGAACCGCTTGCTTCTGACTGGTACACCTGTCCAGAACAACATGGCAGAGTTGTGGGCCCTTCTACATTTCATTATGCCGACCTTATTTGACAGCCATGAACAATTTAACGAGTGGTTTTCCAAAGGGTATGTATACTTATGCACGTCTGATATTCATTTTGAACAAATTTGACGGGAACTGACATTGTTGTTTTTCATGATCATTCATCAGAATTGAGAGCCATGCAGAGCATGGGGGTACTTTAAATGAGCACCAGCTCAACAGATTGGTGAGTGTTTTTTCATGATAGTTTCATTGCAGGCATGGTTAGTTAACTATTGGTTCAGATGCCGTTTTGTTATGCATCATAAAAGTGTTCTCCGAGTATTTTGTTTTCTATATTGACATGTCAACATATCCTTGGGTTAATTTTGTTGACCTCCTCTGATGTTTGACTAGGTCAACTCAATTGGTTTTGAAAAATAGGCAAAAACCTTTCCTGCTGGGGAGTTTTTTGTTAAATTTTATTAAATCATGGGAAAGGTCTTTGAAAACTTTTAGGAGAAGCTTATAAAGTCTCAAAGGAGGTTTCTGATGAATTTTGAAACCAGGGGTTTTGTATATCATTTTGGTCTGTATGCTGCACTAATATTACGTGCTATCATCCTTATCCTTCAAGTATGTTGGTTGTGTCCACTGTTTGGTTCTTTCTGGCGAACCTATCTTTATTAAGAAAGTTGCCTCAGTTTTTTTTTTTTTTTTCTTTTTTTATCTTTCTCAGTCTAATAATATTGTCTCTGTAGCTGGTAAAGATATACAACTCTTCCTGTCCCTACTTTTAGGAATTGAAGATAGTTTTCTGAACTTAACAGGACTGTTGCTGCTGAATATAATTTTTTGTTCTTTTCCATTTGACAGCATGCTATTTTGAAACCCTTTATGCTGAGGCGAGTAAAGAAAGATGTTATTTCTGAGTTGACTACAAAAACTGAGGTTACAGTACACTGCAAGTTAAGTTCTCGACAGCAAGCTTTTTATCAAGCTATTAAGAACAAGATATCTCTAGCTGGGCTGTTTGACAACAGTCGTGGGCATCTTAATGAGAAGAAAATTCTGAATTTAATGAATATTGTCATTCAGCTGAGAAAGGTAGGCTATCAATTCTGTTGGGTTTTATTGTTTTATGCCTTCTTGTCTCAAATATATGGTTTCATCACTACTAACTTGGTTAGATAAGTTTTGTAATCATGTCTCTAATTTTAATTGATTCAGTACTTTTTTCAATTATTGGTATGTTTGTGATTGCAGGTATGTAACCATCCGGAGTTGTTTGAAAGAAATGAGGGAAGCTCGTATCTCTATTTTGGAAAAATTCCAAATTCTCTTCTACCTCCTCCCTTTGGGGAGTTGGAGGATGTACCCTATTCTGGGGGTTGGAATCCTATAGAATACAAGGTACCTTTAGTTCCACCTTCAGTACCTCTCTAGTATTTGCTTTTTTTTTTTTTTTTTTTTTGCATTTATATATGTATATATGTGTGTGTATATATATATATATATATATAAATGTTTTATAAACGACAATGTCCAGCATGAGAGTGCTTTTGCATGGTGGAGAGGAAGAGATGGTAATGTTTAGGATTAGTTTTTGAATTGTAGTTTATCGCTTGTTCCGTTTGAGCAACTTCTGGGGTGTCTTTGGTCATTGGTATTGACTGTGTTTAAGGCGGTTGCATTCCTTTTTGTTCATGAGAATTAGGAGGCTGTTGCTAGATAATTTTTCTGCTTCTGGGGTGCTTTTTCTTTGCTTGTACTAATTTTTTGTGGACTGTTGGTCCACCTTTTCGCAAGTCTTTTTTATTTTTATTTTTTCCTTTTTTTTTAAAAAATAAAATTATCTTGTTCCTGATATACGTGATATTAATCATATAATAATTGGGAAAGCCTCATTATTTATTTATTGCTAAGATTTATTTTCCCCTCTTTATATCCAGATACCAAAAGTAGTCCACAAAGAGATTCTTCAAAGTTCTGAAACTCTTTGCTCAGCTGTTGGGCATGGAATCTTCAGAGAATTATTTCAGAAACGTTTCAATGTATTCAGTGCAGAAAATGTTTACCGATCTATATTTCCACTTGTGACTACCTCAGATGTGTCTCCTGTGAAAAGTGAGACATTTGGTTTTACTCATTTGATGGATCTGTCCCCAGCAGAGGTTTCATTTCTGGCAAATGGTTCTCTTATGGAAAGACTATTATTTTCTATTTTGAGATGGGAAAGCCAGTTTTTGGATGGGATCTTAGACTCTCTCACAAAAGCCATGGATGATGAGATGGATGGAAATCTTCTTGATAGGGTAAAAGTAAGAGCTGTCACACGATTGCTGTTGATTCCATCAAAATCAGAGACCAATTTACTTAGAAGAAAATTTGCAGTAGGTTCTGGATATGATCCATTTGAAGATTTAGTTGTTGCTCATCAGGACAGGCTTCTATCAAACATTAAACTTCTCCATGCAATTTACACATTCATCCCACAAGCCCGAGCTCCTCCGGTATGTTTTCATTAATATCATCTGTACCTATTTTGTTATTGTGGCAGCTTAATGGGTAGTAAGTTATTTTATTTACAATTATTATTTTTTCCTTGATAGATAAACGTCCAATGCTCAGATAGGAATTTTGCTTATAGAATGACAGAAGAACAAAATGACCCCTGGGTCAAGAGGTTGTTGATTGGTTTTGCTCGCACCTCTGAAAATAATGGACCCAGAAAGCCAAATAGTCCTCATCATTTAATTCAAGAAATTGATTCTGAGCTGCCCATTGCAAAACCAGCTCTTCAATTAACATACCAGATATTTGGATCTTGTCCACCGATGCAAAGCTTTGACCCTGCAAAGTTGCTAACAGTAGGATATTTCTTCCATTTGTTCTCCCTCCCTCAATCTCTATGATATAATGATCTTGCTAGATTACCTTACATTTGGAATTTACATTCTTTCTGTTTAGGACTCTGGGAAGCTTCAAACTCTCGATATATTGTTGAAACGCTTGCGAGCAGAAAATCACCGTGTTCTCTTGTTTGCGCAAATGACAAAAATGCTCAATATTCTTGAGGTATTTATTTATTTTGAATGCTATGAAGCATATATTTTAGTGGCTTTTGCAGTTTTAGTTTTTTTTGTTAACTTACCAAACACCCTGCTCCACCCATAAGCAGGCAAAAACAGATTAAATTTAATCCTCCTCCTAGGTAGGTGTAACGAGGTTTTGATCTCTAGACCTCTTGCTCCACCGCAAGAAATCTAAGTAACTAAGCCATCCCTTTGGGGACATTTTAAATCAGTAATAAACTTAAATGTTACATCAACTTATTAGCTTCCTGGCATGTGGAGGGTCAGTAAGTGTCTGTGTCCCCTGCAAATGGGATATAGATTAACCCAGGTGATTAAGTTGTCATTTGACTTTTTATGCCAATGATGCTGTACCCTATCTCAGGAATTGAGTTAAGTTTATTCTCTGATCTTGTTAATTAGAGAATTCTGATTCTTGACTTCTATTGGGAAAGAATGTTCTGATGCTGACACTTGTATATATTTTGTAGGATTATATGAACTATAGGAAATATAGGTATCTCAGACTTGATGGATCCTCCACTATTATGGATCGGCGAGATATGGTCCGAGACTTCCAACATCGGTAGGGATTTCAGTTACATGTGATAGCTGTTTTGAGGAGCTTTTACTTTGCTACTTTGCTTTATTCTGTTTTTTAAGTTATTAACAATGCTTTTTCCCCCTGGTTGCAGGAGTGATATTTTTGTTTTCTTGCTGAGTACCAGAGCTGGTGGACTGGGGATTAACTTGACAGCTGCTGATACTGTCATATTTTATGAAAGTGATTGGAATCCAACATTGGACTTACAGGCAATGGACAGAGCTCACCGGTTGGGTCAGACAAAAGATGTTAGTTCCTGCCTGATATTTTTATTTTTTCTTTCAATTTGTTTTCCCATTGATGAATGATAATGGCATGCGGGTTGATTTACGAATGTCCAAAGACTGCTATTTGTCTTCTTGCTTGTAGGGGGGATATTATAGGGTCTTTTCTTGTGTGGACTCCTGAGCAGACTCACATTTTAGTTCTTTGGTTGTGAAATATGCAATAAATGGTGTAGTTGTTTCCCTTTGTTTTTCCACTTTCAAATAGGAGGCTCACTGCGCCCATTGGCTACTCAAAAGGGGATAGCCTCCCATTCCAAAAGCCTTTCATTGCCTATTGTCAATGTGATTCGATTTTAGGTCTCTTGGACTTAGTGATTGGATTTTGGAAGTTAATGTTTTGAAGTGCATACTTATTGGTTTAGGTTACTGTCTACCGCCTCATTTGTAAAGAGACGGTTGAAGAGAAGATTCTGCAAAGAGCTAGCCAGAAGAACACTGTTCAGCAGCTTGTCATGACGGGTGGCCACGTCCAGGGAGATATCTTGGCTCCTGAGGATGTTGTGTCCTTACTTCTGGATGATGCCCAATTGGAGCAGAAATTAAAAGAACTTCCATCACAGGTTGGCTTTTCAATCTTTAATCTATCTGCTACTCGAACTTCCCTGAGATTTCTCATGGTATGATAAAAAAAAGGAAAGGACAAATGTAAAAATAAAATAAAAAATAAAAAAGCAGTAAAATATGGAACTTATCAATTTATTTTCTTCTTCCAGGCCAAGGATAGACAAAAGAAAAAACATCCAACAAAGGCTATACGATTAAATGCTGAAGGTGATGCTTCTTTGGAAGATGTAACAAATTCTGGAGCTCAGGATACTGGACAGGAGCCATCTCCAGATACTGAGAAAGCATCATCCAGTAACAAAAAGGTATGAAGGTTTTCATTTTCATAATATCCTCTCATTGAAGAATCATAAATTCAAATGGTTTGAGAGTTTACAAGAATAAATATCAATTTGGTAAAATGTGTTTGACTGTTGCTTATGTTGTTTCTGATTCTCACTGTCATTCCTGAAAACCAAAAATGTCTGTGTTCAGCTGAAAGCTGCTTCTGGCAAGCAAACTACAAAGACAAGGAATAGTCAAAAGACAAATGATCCGACCCCTGCAGTAATGGACTATGAGTTGCATGATCCTCTTCAAATAACTGATCTGCAATCTCAGAGATCTAAGAAAGTAAAAAGGCCTAAGAAGAGCATAAATGAAAATCTTGAACCAGCATTTACTGCCACACCCTCCATAGTTTTGTCAGAGCAGACCACCCAATATCAACAACCTATGCATGAGTTTGGTTCTGGCGGTTGAAGAGAGGCAGCAGCTAAATAAAACATCTCAATGCGTATCTGCAAATTTAACCTCCTGATAATATCACAAGATATAGAAGGATCAGTCCAATCAATTATTTAGGCTGCAGGGCTTTGTTGGATTGACGTTGCAAGGCCACCTTATTGAGCTGACTGGCAGGCAGAGCAACAGCATAAATTTGTCTTACATTTTATAGATAGTGGTGGAGAATTGAGGGAGTGAGCAAAGGTGGCATTGTATATTAATTTGTGCATATGTAATAGGCTTTGAAAATATTGCAATTCGATTTTCTGATGATGGTGAAGATGAAGATGAAGATGAAGATGATATGTATAGGTGTTACTCTTACCCACTCCCTCATTTGGATGTACTACTAATATGTAATATAGTTAGTATATAATGATGTTAGATCTTGTAATGCAATGAGACCATTTACCCACGCACTAGAAGATGCTGTGGGCTGAGGAATCTTCTTGCCAAGGAAATATAATGAGGGGCCAGATAGATTATTAGTTTATAGGTAGTATTCACAATTAATTATCGTCTCTCAAAACACCCGCTTTTACAGATTATGGATTTATAAATCGAGTAAAAGATATTATATAATTTAAATTATAAATGACAGTTTTTGTTGTAAGCAGCTCTCACCATTACAAACTAAACCATATATTTAACAGGCAGAGATTCTGCTCAATACTGAACTGAACTTGCATGTGATCTTCTCCTCACGTTGGCATGTAGCCTCCTCATGATTTCTTCACAATTACTTAACTAGAGAAATTGTCTTATTACATAGCTCTTGCTTTCTGGAATCAATTATCTGAACAGGTTTCTCTTCACAGGTCGAGTTTTCTCTCAAGTAAACTGGTTGTTTTTACTGAACTCGCATGCGACCACAGTTTTTCTTTTACTTCATTAGGGTAATTTTTAGTTCAACAAAATAGCCATTTTAGTATATATATATATATATATATATATATATACACACAGATTTATAATACTAAATGTTATGCAATGATTTTAAGTGGATTTCATAAAACCAAAGAAAAAACAAGAAATAGAGATGATTGAGTTAAGCTATAATTTTAGAAATAATTTTTGCTTAAACATACACCGCCACTCAATTATTAAACTCATCCTTCTGTTATTTATTATTTCATTTTTATTTTCTTTCAAGGTGTTACAAGGTTCGTGCAAATTAATTGAGCCACGAGACCAATGTCAGCGACAAACTTAATGTAGTTTTAAGAAAACTATTTGATTGCATTAATAATAATTTCCATATTTATATATTTCAACTACCATTTTGTTTATTATTCCATATCCTCTCAGCAGTTTTAAGAAAACAGTACACACACCGGGCAGAAGACAAGGGCAAACAGTCCAACAGTTGATCAAACGATTTCCAGAGCTCACATTTCTCAAAACACAAAATATAAAGCAGTTACAGGCCGAGAGCTTGAGCATGGTGGCGGATGTGATCGTCAATGAAAGTGGAAATGAAGAAGTAGGAGTGATCATAACCAGGCTGCAAACGCAGCAAGAGTGGAACATTAGAACTCCTACATGCCTCCTCAAACTTGTGTGGTAGCAGCTGATCATGCAAGAATTTGTCATCCACCCCCTACACAAACACACTAGTAGATTAAAATACAAATCTATGAAGCCAAGCTGGCAAAATAATGCTGCATGATTTTTCCCTATTGGGAAAGAGAGAAAATTTAGAGATCTTTCCCTGCTATTTTGATGTCCAAAATTTCATATACCCCCAATACATTTATTTTAGTTTGATATTCACGAGAGTTGTGAATATGAAAAATAACATTCTCAGACGCAATCACCTAAAATTACACTGTAATTCATTAAAAGGAAACTGCTGAAAAACCATCCCTCTTATATATGGAACTAAAATGACCAACAATGCACAAGATGTTACTGTGAAATACATACAAGTATTCCTGTAAAACTACTAGCCACTCCTTTGAGATACATACTTTTAGTCCTCTCACTTGTACATTTCTTTTAAAGTTAATTTTAATTTTCTTCCTTTTTTTTTTTTTCCTCAGGAAGAAAAATTCCTACAATAAAAGAGCACAACCAAAGAAAAGGCAGAATAATAAGATGTCAAAGCTATTATTACAAGTTTCAAATTAAATCCATTGATTTATTACCTGATCAATCAAAATGGTGGCAGATACATTTTTGTTCTTTGAAACAAGGGAAGTGGCATCATATTCCTGCACTTTCAAAATTTCACTCATCATATTTAGAGATGCAAAGAGTGTAAACAAAATAGAATAATTAGATTTCTCAGAATCTTACCTCCCACTCAACTTTGTTGCCACCCAGAAAATTTGTGAAAGCCTTCTGACCCCAGGCACAATTCATGGGATTGACAATTGGGGCAAAGGCAGATACAGACTGGGAAAGAATCAACAATAGAAAAAAAGGAATTTCAAGGAAAAGTAATTAGAAATGTTTACACTGTGACAGACAACAGCAAACTACGATGCATTGAAAACAAGATAAGCTTGGAATTTAAATTATTTTAAGAAAGTTTCATCTAGCATTTTCAATTTTTCCACACAAATTGAAGCGCCAAACTTGCTAAACAAAATAAACAGGACCTCAACTAGTAAATTAAAACCTTCAAATTAACAAAAAAGAATATTAGAACCAATTACCTTATACTTGTCAAGATTTTTGAGATAGATTGTCAGAGCACCATGCCCACCCATAGAGTGACCAGATATAGATGAATGAGATGTATCAAGCTGTTGAAAATTTTCACTCAGAAGTTTTGGTAATTCCTTGACAACGTAATCATACATACGCCAGTTTTTCCACTTCTCCTGTGTAGCATTAAGATAAAATCCAGCACCTAGTTGGAGAAAGAAAAAGAGGAAAAGAAAAGGCAGTCAGAATTGTTCTTTCTTCTCTCTCCAAGAATTTGTAATTATAGAAAATGTGTTACAAGCCAAATTGTTTGGACTCAAGCAATTAGACAATGCAACAAAAGCTTATTTCCATTTTAGATTGAAGACATAGCATCCACAAAAGATGGACAACACAACAGTCCTCAATATGGCATGCAGTGCAAACTAAGATACAACATTCACACAATGATCAAACCCATGGCATCACATTATGACAGAAAAAACTATTAGACCACAGGTACATTTAAGATATTGTCACAAATACTCCAAAAGTTTAGATTTAACAGGACAACATTGCATACCTACTCCAAAATCCCAGCTATCAGCCTCTCCTTCCACATTCAGACCTCCTGCAATTATGTTAAGGAATATAGGAAAAAGTCAGCACCACAGCTACATAGACTATTAACATATAATGGTATTGGGAAAAAATTCATATTCATATGATCCAATACCGATAAGAAATGGCCAAGTCAGTTACAATAAGATAAAGATTTGTTACCAACATTGAATAATTATATGCTGTTTGATGCTGTACAAGACTAGAACTAAGCTTCTTGACAAGGAAGATAAAGCTTTATTTTAACTTTTTGGGGACAGGTATCATGAATCAGGAAGCACAAATATAACAAATTCTAAGTCTGAATTGCTCAACAAGTAAGTGTTCAAAAGACAATTAGTCTCAACTGCTCGTTCTTGGACCGGATATTACTTGTCACACTATTTTTATTTGAACAGTGGTTTCTTTTTTCCTGTTTCAGCAGTCTCTGAGTCACTGCCCAAAGTATATGGTGGGAAAAAAAAAAGACTTTTCAACTACTAATATAATAGAGGAAAATGGAACTAAAATTTGAACAGGTTGTTCTGTAAAGAACTTTATACAATAATAATGAGTATACTGGGTGGACGCATAATAAACGGAAAAAAATCAGGAAAGAGACACATTCTGGTTTTAGATTCCTTTAATTGGTAAGCCAAATATCATAATAGAAAAGCTACTATGTTTTGCTTAGTTCCTAGATCCAGTATACACATATTGAAGGCAACTCATGCAGAATACAAAATCAAAGGGGCCATTATCTTGCAGTTAAACTAGTTAGATCTCATAAATTAAATTATATGCGGCAATAAGCTCACTTATTACATAAAGTTAGTGATGATGTCATTGAAACTAATTTTGGTTAGATTCTGCAAATACTAAATTATTTTCATTAGCAGTATAATTATTTGCAGTCAAGTAACAATTGACGTAAATTCCACTTTTTGTTTGGGAAAGAGGGGTACAAGAAAGTGAAGCAGAACTTATCTGCAAAATATTCAGCAGATGTATCAAAAAACTTTAATATACTCACACTCTTTAACAGGTTGAATACTTAGCACAAAACACTCATATAAACGGTCCTTGGGTCTTTTGAAGGGTTGTGATCAAGGTTGAACCGACTAACATGGCATAGTGGCATCAAACAATATGATGATGGGCAGGATCGCAACCAAGTTGTGAATCTCAAACTAGTGATTCAAGCATACAGCTATGAAAAGCTCTTAAAATGTACTAGTACCTAATGGTTGATGACTTACTTGGAGATGTATCAGGGGCAATTAGAGCCACACCCTCAGCTGAAGCAGCTCGTTGAGCTCCCGACTTAATAATAAAATTTTCATCAGTGCAGGTAAGACCAGAGAGCCAGTAGAGCACCTGCACAATAATAAAAACAAAATCCATTACACCATATTTATCATTTGGGTAATTAAGTAAGAACTTGCATTAGAAGAAAAATGAAAACTTCATCTAAATATTAATAAGCTCTAACAAAACAAAACCTTTAGGGGCATTCTTAGATTCTAGAAGCAATCAAATTTTTTCAGCAAGATAACTCCTTCAGTCCTACTTACAAGTGTGATAAAACCATAGCACATGTAACCGCAAAAGATCAAAATCATACCAAGACATCAATTCACAATGCCAATCACGCCACTTAAACAATAAAGTAGCACAGCATCAAATCAAAGTATAAAAACAATTAAAAGCAAGAACAGTAAAACCCTAGGCAATAATAATAAAACAAAGCAAAGGCACAAACTTTCGTATTGGAAATTGATATTAGAGAGAAAATGAGAAATGGGTGTGTGAGATAGAGAGTGCATACAGGGAATTGGTGGGAAGAAGAAGGAGAAGGAGGGAAATAGATGTGGAAAGTCATAGAACAGCCGAGTGTTGGGCTGTAATGCTTGTATCTTTTGTTGTAACCACCGAACATCTTAGAGCTGCTAATCTCTGTAGGCTTCGTCTCCATATTTTCCTTTTCTCTTTCTCTCTGCAATTGTTTTGTGATCAGCAGATCAATTCAGTGGTAGTGGAACTAAGCTTCAAGCCTTTTATCGTCAGTAGAAAGCACGAACCTTGGGACAGCTGGTGGGGTCTCTCTTTTGTTAAAATAAACTTGTGACCACACTTTTTGTTTTTTTTTTTTTTTTTGTGATAATTTATATTTTTTGGTCAAATGAAAATGATAGAAAATAAAATAAAAATAAAGATTAGGAATTTGTATGGTATTAATAATTATATTTTTAATTATATATAAATTTCTAAAGGATCAATTAACACATTATATGTTTAATACTATTTAAAAGGTTTTTCATGTTGTTACAATCTAAGTTTAACTAATTGTTGAAAAAATCTTTTTGGTTTAAAGATTTAATAGAAAAAAGTTTATTCTTTATTATTCGTAATGAAAATGAATTAAAAAAATTAAAGAATTTTTAAAAAAAAAAACGTGAGAAAATATTGAGTTCCCTTATCATTATATCATTTCTATTTTTAAAATAATAAAAATAAAATATTTATGATTTTTAAAATAGTATTTTTGAATTTATTTTTAAAAATAAAATTAATATTTCTGAATTTGAAAGCTTTTTTGGTAGCATTTTTTTTTTAGTAAATAGAGATAGGAAAATGTATTTGATAGAATTGTTTATAACAATTATATTTAATAAATTATAGTTTTTAATTTTTTTATCTAAGATTTTTTCACAAAACACAAAAAAAAATTTAAAAATTTCAAATTTTATAAATATTTTTTTCATAAAATAATTTTATGAAACAAACATTTACAATTTTTAATTTTGAAAAATAAAAAATAATACCAAACAACCTCTTTTATGTGTTTAATGTATTGGAATAGGGGGTGCAAGTGCAACAACAATTTGCACGATTTGTCATAAAGAGTAACTATTATTGTCACAAGTCAAATTGTTGGGCCGAAGATAATAAAACCATTACAAAAATTGGGCTAATCAAATGATTTGATACCTCTTTACATGTCTCAAAATGTAATACGATTGTTGTCCAAAAAGTAAATGTGTAATTATAATTACTTTTTAGAGCAACGTTACAAATTTTATTTAAATAATATGATAAATAAATGATATATTTTTATAATTTTTTAAATTATTTATCATACTATCTCATTGTCCACTTAATAAATATTGTTATTATTATTATCATTACTACTACCTCCCCTCACACTTTCTAATAAAATATATTTAATTTATAAAATTTTAATTATTTACTAATAAACCTAAACAAATTTCCCCTGCAATTTTTTAATAATGTATATTTATTTCTTAAATTTTGTTTAACTATATACAAATAAATTCTAATAATTTATATTATTATTTTTATTTGACAATAAAATTTTTTAATTATTCATATTATTATTATTATAATTATTATTCATCACTTTTACTATTATTATAATTATTATTCATTACTTCTTTTTTTTTCTTTCATGTTCTCTCTTACTTATTGCTTATTTATCCAAAATCCAACAAAGAAAATTTTAATATACAAATCTAAGTTGATCTCCATAATCACAACACAACAACAAAATCAAAAATTTCCTGACTCTCCATATTTCTAAATTGATTTATTGTTGTGGGTTTGGTATGCAAGAGTGATTAATTGTGTGAAAATAAATAAATAAAAATCAAAGAGAGACAACAGAGATAAAAAAAATAATCACCTATTCATTGAATTTGAATTGTAGATTTAGCTAGCTTCATTTCAATTGACATGGGTTGGTTTTGATTAATGCCAATTAATTTAATTTGTTAATGAATAAGTTAAAGAGTTTAATGAGTAATAAAAATGCAAGTGTAGACCAATTGATACTAAAATTAGTTCATAATTGGATATATGTGATTAATTTAATATTTACTCTAAGATATTGGATTGACAGGCAGAGAGAGATTGAATATTTTTATTTTACGAATTAATTTCACTGACTTTCTTTATTATTTATTTATTTATTTATGCTCTCCCCTATATATAATAGAACATATATATATATATATATATTTTATATTATAATTAGCCAATATTGAAATGATAACCAAAATGAAGGTGGACTGACTGACTGACTGACAGACACATGGGATAATGCAAAAGTCATGGAATATTAATGACCGTTGGGGAAGTTGGGGTAGCTTCCAAGATCTTTATTACTCAACTGTTTTCTGTAACCATCAATGCACTGCCGTCTTTCCATTTCTCAAACACCACTTCGCTAGTTTCTGGCTTGATTTTCTCTCATTTCCATGCACTTTTTACGGCGTCTTTTTTTCACATATTGTTAATTTGCTTATGTGTGATGTGTTTAGTTTCATTTATGCATAGCTCATTTATGCATTTTCCCTCCAAAACCTTGAATTATTGAACGCCATGTTGGTGGGTTTCTGATTTATAAGGCAATCAAGTTATTAAACCGCCAACACTGATGACAACAAAAACTTTGTAGTTGCCGACACGAAAAGGTTCGTCTTTGACTTTGTTTTTATACTTTTTTTTCTTTTTCTTTTGTAGTTGGGTAGATGAACTAACTCAGACGGACAAAACCAAGTGTCTATATTTTGAATATTTGGATTTTCTCTTTTGTCATGTGATCAGAAACTGTGAGGAAACACAGAGATTCATGTGTTTTTCCCTTCTGTGATTTTTGTATTGTTTCGAAGTTTCTTGATTGGCTGGTGTGAAAATCTTAGTGGAGAGATCGTAAATTAGTTTTGATTTTGGTGAAATAATTTACCAATAAGATTCGATTCTTTTGATGCATTCTGCTGCTGCTACTTGGGATGTGGAAATTTGTTGGTTTCAAGCTAAGAATTTGAGTAGTGTGGGGTTCCAAGAGCAGATATTGTAATAAAATCGGTCCAGTCGAGGAATTTTCATCATCAACTGTAAGTAAGAGAGAGAAATAAGGAATTTTTTTTTTAACAAAGTACACTCATTTGATACAATTGAAGGTTTTGGGTTGTCTTTTTTATTGTTTTATTAGTTGAATTTTTTATTCTAATTTTGGTTGTAAGAAGATGGTGGGGAGTATTGAGGTGATGAATCAAAATTTGTACTCAAATGGCACTATTCAGAATGGGAATTGTTTGGAAGAGAAGCTTGATGAGCTACGACGCCTTCTTGGAAAGGCCGATGGTGATCCATTGAGGATTGTCGGTGTTGGAGCTGGGGCTTGGGGCAGTGTTTTTGCTGCTTTGTTGCAAGATAACTACGGTCAGTTCCGGGATAAGGTCCAAATCAGGATATGGAGAAGACCAGGAAGAGCTGTTGATAGAGCAACGGCTGAACATCTCTTTGAAGTGATCAATTCAAGGGAGGACGTATTAAGGAGGTTGATCCGGCGCTGTGCCTATTTGAAGTATGTCGAGGCAAGATTAGGTGATCGCACTCTTTATGCAGATGAGATTTTGAAAGATGGCTTTTGCTTGAACATGGTTGACACACCACTGTGTCCTTTGAAGGTTGTCACTAACTTGCAAGAAGCTGTTTGGGATGCCGATATTGTGGTAAATGGTGTGCCTTCGACTGAAACACGTGAGGTGTTTGAAGAGATCAGTCATTACTGGAAGGAGAGAATCACAGTGCCCATAATCATCTCTTTGGCAAAGGGTATTGAGGCTGCGTTGGAACCTGTTCCCCATATAATTACTCCTACACAGATGATTAACCGAGCAGGTAAGACTTCTCCTCAGATATTTATAGTCATCTTGATTTATGCACCTGGCTTTATCTTGCTTAATTTTGAAAAATAAAGGTGAACTAGATTTTTATTTCTTTACAAGGAGTTGCTTGTTTGTTTATATTTTAGGTGCATAGGTGAAAGAATGCAGAGTTGGCATGTTTCCATAACACCTTAAACTTCATTGATTGACTTTACTCTATGCTTAATCTATGGATTTAATTTATTGTAGGAAATGATTACAGTTCAGTATTATAATTATATGAGTAGCATTATTCACTGTGATAAATGAGTAGATTAATGTAGTACAGTGGACAACCTAATTTATCTTTAAATTTGTCCCAACATTTACTGGATTCCATTTGTTAAGTGTTCCGTTATTGCAGTTCTGATATAATATTAAATTGCTTAACAAGTCTTATAATTAATTTCTTCAACAGTATGATAGGCACGTTTTCCTACCCCTCGGATAATTTGTTTTCAATGATTATTCATATATTTTTACCTGTTTTTGTAATTAGTTTTCCGTGTTTATGGTCTGCAATATATGGGACTTACATGTTTTTAAACCCTTATTATTTAATTATCAGTCTCATTCCTTGTGTATTCATCCACTTTAGAAAATCTTCTCTCATTTTTTCTAAGCAATTGGTATATTTTCCTGGCAGCTGGAGTACCTATAGATAACATACTTTATCTTGGTGGGCCAAACATTGCATCGGAGATTTACAACAAAGAATATGCTAATGCTCGAATCTGTGGAGCTGAAAAGTGGAGGAAGCCGCTAGCAAAATTTCTCAGGCAACCCCATTTTGTTGTTTGGGACAACAGTGACCTTGTCACTCATGAAGTCATGGGCGGCCTCAAGAATGTCTATGCCATTGGTGCTGGTACGTATCACTCTCTTTTTTGGCAACAAAATTTATAATGTATAGCTACTATGTCAACAAATATGCTAGATGTAATGATGATATTTTTCTTGTTTTATGTTCTGTTGTAAAGGAAATGTTGTTATATGATTTATAAGTGGGTTTTGAACTTTTGGTGCTTGAATAAAAGCTGTTGTAGCATCTGTAATATGGAAACAAGAGTCTGGTTGAGTTCCTTCTTTATATTCCATGTTACAATGATTCATCCCAAGAGCACAATGAAATTGCAGCATGGATACATTAGGAGAGGAGAATGTCACACCTTATGATTATGTTCCTGACTATTTTCCATGCCCCTAATTATATTCAGCAGAAATAATCTTTCTAATGAAGGCCTGAATATCTAAAACTAGAAGTAAAATGCTGTTAACTGGAATATGATAACATAATGAACAATAAACTAAAAGTAATAACGATACTTTGTTTCTATTTTGGACCAACATACTTACCTTCTTGTTTGGTTTTTCCAGGAATGATAGCAGCTCTTACCAATGAGAGTGCTACTAGCAAATCAGTATATTTTGCACATTGTACATCAGAGATGATATTTATAACTCATTTATTGGCGGAAGAACCAGAGAAGCTTGCAGGGCCATTGCTAGCTGACACATATGTAACCTTGTTAAAAGGTCGTAATGCTTGGTATGGACAAATGTTAGCCAAGGGGAGCCTAAGCCGGGATATGGGCGAGAACATCAGTGGCAAGGGAATGATTCAGGTACTGGTTGTGATTGATTCTATAAACTGCATCTTTTAAGCAATTTATCCTAAAAAGAATGTTAGTCACATCTGCATGTATAATATTATATTAATTTCGGTGAAGTGAATAAGAAACCGAATTATGATTCTCTAACGAAACAAAGATCTTCCAACCGAGTGTTGTCTTTTAAAAATAACTATTAAACTGGTGCCTCATATTGGAAAATTTAGGCTTTATTTGTGTCAAGAAGTCAGATTAGGTATATTTAATAATGTTCGTTATGTTTATGTGTTATTTGATTGAAACAAAGTGTCAAACTTATCTCAATTTGACATAATCTGCTTTTCCCATTTGATTTCATCTCACAACATGAGTAGATTGTCAACAAGGTGCCCTTTACAACTTTTAAGTTGACTTGCTAGACAAAAGTTCTAATCCTGCATTTTCTTTGATGGTTTTTTCTTCCAGGGTGTGTCTGCGGTGGGAGCCTTCTATGAACTTCTGAGTCAGTCAAGCTTAAGTGTCTTACATCCTGACGGAAACAAGCCTGTCGCTCCTGTTGAGCTATGCCCCATCTTGAAGACCCTTTATAAAATACTTATAACAAGGTAATTTCCTAATTACCATACATCTTATGTGCGATTGAACATAGATGCAGACGCCGAAACGTCAATGCAGAAACAATATGAGAACTTCCTTATTACTTTGTTAAAAGGGTAAAGTCTGGTTATTATCATCCATGAAATCTAATCCTTAGCTTGTAATGCATTTGGGATACAGGGAGCAGTCATCGCAAGCTATCCTGCAAGCGTTGAGGGATGAAACCTTAAATGATCCCCGGGAACGCATTGAGATTGCACAGAGCCATGCTTTCTACAGGCCTTCACTTCTTAGCCAGCCTTGATTATTTTGCAGTTTGCAATATTGCAAAATGAAGTTCCAATGGAGGAACTAATGATTTATTTATATAGAAGCAATTTGTGATGAACATGGAAACAGAAATATGTACTACTGGTTTTGTTATGAATTGTGTATTGTCCTAATATATTGAAAAGCTCAAGTAATTGATTTTGTCAAATTCAAAGAATAAAATGGATTGAACTAGCAGTAATGCATAAATGTTCTGGTGCCATAATTTGGTTTTAACCGAAATACTGTGTTGTGAACTTGGGCAGGGCACAATATAACATCAAGTACTGTTAACACATTATAAAAATTTTTTAGAGAATATATTTGGAATTAAGGTAAAAATTATGACAGTTCTAAATCTATCTCAAATTCTCTTATTATTTATTTAAAATTAAATAACAGTTTTAAACATATCTCAAATTCTCTTACTATTTATTTTATGTTAAAACGACTTATACTTGAATTTGACACTCACCAAAAATGAAGAACTTCAATTCATGGGTACATCATCATTTGCTAATTCTTTATATATTTGATATATTGTTATTATTTATCTTGAAACACACTTTGGTGTATCAAATAGTAATTGGTGCATCAATTACTTTGAATTTGATATAAGTTCAGAATATATATATATATATATATATAATTATCTACTTTTTAACATTAAAGATGATTAATTTAACATTTATGCCATTATTTCAATTTATTTTTTTTTAATTTTTTAATTTAATAACAAAATTATGAGTGATCCTCTATAATGTGGTCTATTATTAAAAAAAATTATTGTATTAACAACTCTCATGCAGCTGCCAATTGAACATTTCATTTGGATAACTTGTCAAGATTAATTACTATTAAATAACTTTATATATAAATATATATATATATATATGACATATATAATTATTTTAAACAATATTATATGAATATAAATCAATCTCTTGTACAAGGTTCAACTCTTATGTAAACAAATTTTTTTTAATATTATTTTATCAATTAAGTTAATTAATATCTACATATAAATTAATACACTCTTTTTATAGGATGTAATTTTAATTAATCTAATTAATTAAATATTTATTTATTATAATTGTAACTATTATTAATAATTTTCATTTAAATGTGTGTTGAAGAGAAAAGTCCAAATGAAATCGAGGATGTACAGAAAAGCTAAACGTTGGCAGTATCACATCACTCACCAGCTAAAAGTTGACTAAAAGTCTAGAAACCCCTGGCCAAGGAGAATAGGGCCCAAAAGCAAATGGCAGGGAGCAAAATCAGTTTGAGGGCATTGGATTCGGATGGTCTAGGGCTGAAAACAATGGCAGAATCTGGTAAACCATCCAACTTTGAAGAAACCTTGAAACCCTTCTACCAAAGAGCCTCCGCAGCCGAGGTTTGTATTCTTTATCTTCTCTTTTCCACCTTTATCTCTGTTTTTTTTTTGCTAATAAGAAGAAAACAAAAAAGAAAAAAGTTTAAGTTTATTTAATTTAAATACATATCTTAAATGGGTTATGTTGGAAATGTGTAACTATGAATGATATCTACCATCTATCGATGGATGTTTAACCCAAAAAAAAAAACTTTTTAACTGGGTTTAAGAGTTTGAAGTTGTTACTGAATCCAGTCAATTTCTTAGGGGTTGTTTTTTTCACCTATTTTTTTATTGGTTCCTCGTGAAATTAATTAACTTGAGGAGTACCTTCAGAGCAAATGTAGACCAAGGAGCATCCATTGAAATCCCAAATGCTCCTTGGTAGAATTTGAAAGTGGACATTTTGTTTTTAAATTTGTTAAGATTTTGTTGAACAGTTACTTTTTTGTTGAGTTACTTCTTATATCTTTGGTATCAATAATCTGCGCTCTCGTTATGGATTCTTTTAGGTGTTTGAAAATAAATAGTTGCAAAAGTTTAAGAGGATTGCGTTATGTTGAGCTTGGCACAGCAGCTCCACTTTAATCTGCAATATTAGCTTCTTTAGGCAATTGGGTTGATGTTCAGTCTTCATGATGGGGCGCGTGATTATTTTCACATTTTTGAGGAAATGCTTCTGTCTATAGTTTGTCCTTGTGATAAGAAATTTCTTTTGTTAAAATTGTGAACTTATGGCTTAAGAGTGAAGATGCTGTAATTGTTTTGTACTTGTATTGAAAATCATGCAAAGAGCTTGATTCTTATTACTCATTTTTATGATA
>JAXCLQ010000015.1:9227382-9253293 GCA_035584115.1 Cedrela odorata
AGTACTTGAGAATCTATTTGTATTACAAAGAGTTGTATTATATGTACACTTGTATGTATATAAAAAGAAAAATTTTTTGTGGACTATAAATGTTTAAGTTTTGTGTAAATAAAAAAATAACATTGTATGTGGTATACGTGGTTATGTATTTACAGTTAGTAAGAAACAGGTGTAATAGCTTTTCTTTAATCCCAAGTATCGATCCGTTTGTCTTCACATATTGATCTGGTCAAGTTTGTAAATAATTCTGAAGTCGCTGACTTTCAACGCACAGATTTCTTCTTTAGATGTATCAATCTTATTCGACTTGTAATTATTTTCGAACTCTCAAATTTACAATGTGTCCATTTCTTTTTTAGATGTATCAATTTGGTTTACTTGATAATTTCTTCTGAAATCTCTAATTTGTAAAGTGTCGATCTCTTAAACCCTTAATATCGATCTTTACTAAAGTATCGATCCACATCCTTAGAGTATTGATCTATTTTGTGAATGGGTCGATCCTTTAACTCGAGATATCGATCCTGTTAAGCTTTAACACATAGTTTTTACAGAAAATTATTTAGATTATTCATAAACTTATTCACATACAATTTTCTTGATACTTAGCACATTCAAGTATATTTGTTTATCCACAAGTTAAATTGACATCATAACGAGTTTGTTCATTATCAAAAGTACAAAATCATATAACATGATACCATCAATTTCAAATCAAAACTTGTAATATGTAATATGATATTATCAATAAGCTCCCTGATGAGATTATTTCCCATTAACACAAATAATCAAAGTAATATTTTATTTTAAAAATTAGAAAAAAATAACATAGACTTATAAAGTATAATTATTTTATGTGTTTTAATCAAAATATTATTATTATTCTTATTCCAAAAAAAATAACTACTATATGTCAATAAGTATTTTATTTTAAATAATAAGTATTATATTTTGTAAACCAATAAAATCCATATTAACCCAAATACTTCTATAACCTTATTTAGTTAAATAATCTATTTATTTATTTAAAAATAATAATAATATTTTATTTTAATTAACTATTACTATCCGTCTTAATCAAAAACCCTTTCACTAGTCTTTGTGTATTATTAAATGAGTTTATTTGTTTATTTTTTTAATTTTAAAATAAATCAAATACTATTAGTCTTTAATTAATTATCATCATCCATCTTAACCCAAACTATTTTATTAGTCTATTTAATTTTTAAAATAAAAAATAAAATTTTATAATGACGAATTATTAGCCAATCTATCCTAACTTAAACCCTTCAGTAGTTTATTTAATTTAGAATAATATTTTTTTTATTTTAGTGATTCTTACAAGTTGAAAACTAAATTTATCTCATAATATATTAAATAAAAATAAAAGTTTTATTTTAATTAATTACCACAAATATAAAAAAAAGATCTCATTTCTATGAGTTATATAGTTTTTAATTTATCAAATAAATATAATAATATATTATTTTAATTAATTGTCAAATTTTGTGAAATAATCTTTTTCTCATTAGGTATATTTAGATTTTTAATTTTTAATTAAAAATGATAATATTTCATTAGGGGTTTCTGTATATTATCAAAATTTTATGGGGTATTAATATATAATTCAAAATTTAGAGGTTATCTACAAATTTTATTAACAAATTCTTAAGGCAGTTAGCATCTGTGGGAGTTTTGGATGATGGTTTCAGTTATCAAACTTTAAAACTATCTGAATTAATTTATATTTTCACAAAACTTTAGGAAAATCCACTCGGAGGCTGGAGCAGCTTTCTTTTCATTAAACTCTATTGTTGGATTCTTCAACATTCCACAAATCTACAACTACATTTGTCATAAACAGGGATGATAATTTTACTCTCAAATTCATAAATCTGCTCCTAATTGATTTTGATAATATAAATTTGGTATTTTTTTTTATTAAATTTAAAAAAAATTTAATAAATAAATTTAAAATCTATAACGAATTTGAAACAAATATAGGTACTGACAGATATTCGTAAATATTTTTTAAAAAATTATCAAAATGACTTCGTTTTGATATTAATATTCCTTTTTTTCTTTTTTGTTCATATCTATTTATATTTATTTGCCTATTATATTATTTCATTATCAACATTTTTTAAATATTTTTTTTCTACAACAATCATTTTATATAATACATATTTATTTATTTCCTCTAATTATTAAATTATATATATATATATTTTTAAATTAAATTATTTAATTTAAGTTAGAGATATTAATTCTGAACAATTGATACAAATAGATAAAAAAATAATAAGTTGATAATATTAAATATTGTTTATTAACTTTGAATTTCAAATTTACATAAATTAATATTTCAAAATTAATATATCAAATTTTTTATTTATTTATCATTACTAATTCATAAATTTCTCTAATTTTATGTGAGTAATGTATTTTATTTTAAATTAATAACAAAAATTCTATTAAAAATCTGCTAAAAATTTACGAATATCCATGCGAATTTGATAAATATTAAATATTCGTTTAAACGAGTTTAGTAATAAATTATCAAACCCACTGCAAATTTTGTATGGGTATGATATTAATTTTTTTTTTTTTTTTTTGTAGATAAAGATACTTTTATTACCAAACCCGCTACAAGTTTGGTACGAGTATGGTATTGAATTTTTTTTTATAAATACGAGTACTAATTTAAAAATATTTGTCACAAATCCAATCTGCTGCCATACTTAGTCATACAATCCAACGGCTTTTATTAAATCAAAAATATATCATCTCCAAAAACTAACGGTTCAAATCCTTTAATTTGGTCTCATGTCCGACAACTACCCTTACCAAACTTTTGGGCTTTTGCTGCTTAAGCTCAAGACGGAAATATCTTCCCATGTGTGATTAAACAAAAATCGAAAAATAAATAAATAAATAAATAAAATTTAGGGACACGTTATCAAATGACGCCAACGGGCGCACGTTAGCATCAGCTGGTGCTTCCCACACCGTCGGTCTCCACTACGGTCCTTCTCCCTCTCGTTCTACACATCTTATCCTACGCACCCATCCTTTTGTTCTCGCTCTCATATCTTCTCTTCTAGGGTTAGGGTTATTTCTTTTTCCATCTCCGAATATACGAAATCTCTATGCTCCTCGAAAACTCAGGGTTGGGGATTTTCTCTTTCTCTTCAGAGTCTATTCATGGACCAGAGGAGGCAGCAATCCAAGGACTCGTTATCGTACTCGAATCTCTTCAATCTTGAGGTTTGTCACTTGGGTTTTCGCTCTTCTTTGATGAGTTCTCTATATTTTCTCTGATTTCACTTTTACATTATACAGTTTGGATTATTTTAATTTCGGGTTTTTGAACAATTATTTTTCCTTTGTGTTTTTTGATTGGTTATATGAATTGGGTATGTTGAATTTTGTTAAGTTGGTTTTTGTTTTTTTAATTAAAAAATGTTGTTTTGATTGTGAATTGTTATTGTTGTGTTATCTTTTTTCCTTTTGTTTTTCTTTTTGGGTTATATTGTAGTCTTTGATGAACTTCAAACTTCCACAACAAGATGATGATTTTGATTATTACGGGAATAGTAGTCAGGATGAGAGCAGAGGTAGCCAAGGTACACATTGTTTTACTCTTTTTTATTCACTCAAAATTAGGAGGACCCGTATCCGTTTGTTTTATGCTTGTAAATTGAATTTTTTGCTCCGAATTTACTCTTTTTAAGGGAGTTACTAAATGTATGTGTTACATATATCTGAGTAGTTTTAATGGTGACGGATCATTGAGCTGTGAACTTATGTGTTTATACATTGTGCTTGTGAATGTCTGTTGGTTACTAAATAGGTGGTGCAAGGATGAATCATAGTAATGGGACTATGTCTGACTTGGTGAAGGCTAAGAAGCGGTCTCACAACAGTGACGAGGAAGATGAGGATGCATATTATGGGACACACATAACAGAGGAGAGGTATCGATCAATGCTTGGTGAACACATCCAGAAGTACAAGAGGAGGATCAAGGATTCCCCTGTCACCCCGATTCTGCCTCGAATGGGGATTCCTGCTCCGAAGACTAATTTAGGTGGTTCAAAAGCTAGGAAGTTGGGGAGTGAGCAGCGAGGTGGGTCATATGAAATGGAAACTACATCCGATTGGTTCAATGATATTAGTCCTAGAAGGCCTGTGAACCATCATGAGGCAGAATTTACGCCCAAGTATGTTTCTGATGCATTTGCTTAGGCTTTTGTTTGCTTTAGCAAAATTATTATGGCACTATATGAGATTCATTTTGGAAAACATGTCGTGCTGTTGTGTTATATTAGTGATTCATGTGCATAAATACATTTTTGCAGAGTAATGTACGAACCTGCTTATTTGGATATTGGAGAGGGTATCACTTACTGGATCCCTCCGACATATGATAAGCTGGCGCCATCTTTGAGTCTGCCAAGCTTTTCAGATATTCAAGTGGAAGAGTTTTATTTGAAAGGTACTTTAGATTTAGGGTCCTTAGCTGCTATGATGGTGAGTGATAAAAGGTTTGGGCCAAGGAGTCGAGTTGGAATGGGAGAGTCGCGGCCTCAATATGAATCACTTCAGGCTAGATTGAAGGCCTTGATGGCTTCTAACTCAGCCCAGAAGTTCAGCCTTAAGGTGTCTGATATTGGAAACTCTTCCATCCCAGAAGGGGCGGCTGGAAATATACAACGGTCTATTCTGTCAGAAGGTGGTGTATTGCAGGTTTACTATGTGAAGGTTTTGGAGAAAGGAGATACATATGAGGTATTTGTTCTATTTCTGTTAGAGACATTTGATGATGATAGTTTTTCTTTTGTTTGCATAAATTGAGATGGTGATGAAATTTGTTTTTATTTAAATCTAAGTTTCATTTCCTTGTTTGCAGATAATTGAACGGGCTTTACCCAAGAAGCCAAAAATAAAGAAAGACCCTTCTGTGATTGAGAAGGAGGAAATGGAGAAAGTTGGCAAAGTTTGGGTTAACATTGTTAAAAGAGACATACCGAAGTATCATAAGACATTTTTTGCTTTTCACAAGAAGCAACAAATTGATGCCAGGAGGTTCTCAGAGAACTGTCAAAGAGAGGTATGTCTAATGTCATGTAGCAGTTATAGTTCCATTTTTATTATTATGGATCTACTTATAGATTGCTATATTCAACCTTTGTAGTATCTTATTCTAATGCCATAGTCACAATTGATTTTCTAATAGGTGAAAATGAAAGTGAGTAGGTCACTCAAGTTGATGAGGGGTGCTGCAATTCGCACGAGGAAATTGGCTAGGGACATGCTACTGTTTTGGAAGCGAGTTGATAAGGAGATGGTATATTTTAACCTCTTTTGTGAATTTCATTGAGTATCCATTAAACTTACTGGGCTGTAGATTAGTATCATCTCTCAGATAATCACTTTATTTTTCAATTAAATGGTAGTCAAATGCAGCTTTGCAGATGTGTGCATGTTTGTGTGTATACTTTCTTTCTCCAGATACTTTGTGCTGTATTTCAAAAATAAAAATAAAAAATGACATGTTTGCTCGTTTATGCACTCATAAATGCATGCCTGAGTGGTATGTTTATGACCTGATTTCATTTTTAGCTAGCACTAAAAATGTTCAGCCAAATTGGTGTAATCTAGAAACTGCATGCCCCCGTCTCAATAGTATCACTGTTCACTATGATGTTCTTTACCTTGGTTTGTTATTGAAAAGAGTTTATTGATTTCAAGGGTGGAATTTGATTGGAAGTTGGGCATTAAAAGGATTTGGCTAGAAGTGTAAGCCACTTGTTAAATAGTTTATGTTGATATAGTAATAAGTAAGCTGACAGTTTATTAATGATATTTGTTTTAAAGTAAGCTGACAGTTGGGAACATCTTGCTGTACATTTTGTATGAAGTTGTGTGATACTTAAATCCCTTTCCTTGCAGGCCGAGGTGAGGAAAAAGGAGGAAAGAGAAGCTGCAGAAGCTTTGAAGCGTGAACAGGAGCTTCGAGAAGCAAAGCGACAGCAGCAAAGGCTTAATTTTCTCATACAGCAAACAGAACTTTACAGTCACTTCATGCAAAACAAGTCAAATTCACAGCCCTCTGAAGCTTTGCCCATGGGAGATGATAAACCAGATGACGAAAAATTGCTAGTGAACTCTTCAGATGTTGGGCCTGGTGAGGAAGAGGATCCTGAGGAGGCTGAATTGAAAAAGGAGGCTCTAAAAGCTGCTCAAAATGCTGTATCTAAGCAGAAAATGTTAACCAGTTCGTTTGATACTGAATGTTCAAGGCTACGTGAGGCTGCTGAATCTGAGGCTCATTTGCAGGATGTCTCAGTTGTAGGATCTGGCAACATAGATCTACATAACCCGTAAGTTTTTTGGTTTATTAGCTCTTTATCCCATTAAAGGCTCAGGCATTTGGGACTATTATGTTCCTTTTTTATAGTGAGGTTAATGAACATATTTATCAATGTATGCAGCTCCACAATGCCTGTAACATCCACTGTTCAAACTCCAGAGTTGTTTAAAGGTTCCCTCAAAGAATACCAGTTAAAGGGCCTCCAGTGGCTCGTTAATTGTTATGAGCAGGTTGTTACTCAGGATGGATTTTTTATTTTTATTTTTTGGGGTGAGCATGGTTTTGCATAATTGCTAATATAGAAGGTCCCCTGTCGGCTTTCAGGGTTTAAATGGTATACTTGCTGATGAAATGGGTCTTGGAAAGACCATTCAAGCCATGGCTTTCTTGGCTCATTTGGCTGAGGTATAGTTCTAAATGGTGTTGTATACCTATACATTTTTCTTTATAGTAACTTGCTTTTCTGTCTTACGCAGGAGAAAAATATATGGGGTCCTTTTTTGGTTGTCGCACCTGCTTCTGTATTGAATAACTGGGCTGATGAAATCAGTCGTTTCTGCCCTGACTTGAAAACTCTTCCATATTGGGGCGGGCTTCAAGAACGAATGGTACTTAGGAAAAATATCAACCCAAAACGTCTTTATAGAAGGTAGCTTACTTTCATTGTCAGATCTTTACTTTTTTATCTATTAATGACCTTAATGTCCTATTAGAAAGCAATAATTGTGATACTATCGTGCTTCTGATATGACCACCTTACCATGAATCTGGAGTGATACAGGCATCAAGTGCCTGAAATACAGCTGTAATGCTTGTGCTCTGGTATGTTTGGCAGAGCAAAGAATGTAAATATAAAACTATACTTTTTACATATCAAATGTATTAAATCTAACCAAGTAATACTGTCTTAAATATTTACTGGCTTTTTTTTTTTTTTTTTTTTCTGGAATTGTAGTAAACTTCAAAAGGAAATCAAATTTTTACAAGTAAATGAAAAATTACTTTATTTACATAAAAGAAAATGTCTAAGTCCCTTCTCCAAAATCAACCTTAATCTTGTAGATGCTCTGGTAGTTGACTAATTTTTTCCAGCTCAACTCCAGGATTGCTGTCAAACTTTGACATTTTGCCTTGAGTAATGGTTTCAATGCTTCTTCAAGTTAACTGGTTAAGAAGATTATTGTTTTTGTTTTGTCCTTTTATAAGTCTTTAACATGAGCATTTAGTTAATGCCATGCCTTATGAACAATCATCAATTTTTTTTCCCTTTCTTGTAGGGATGCTGGATTTCATATTCTCATTACCAGCTATCAGTTACTCGTGGCAGATGAGAAGTATTTTCGGCGTGTCAAATGGCAATATATGGTTTTAGATGAAGCTCAGGCCATAAAAAGTTCTAACAGGTACTGACTTTCTCTTCAGACCTGTTGAATGGCTAGAGTTGGGAGATTTTCTGCACTAGATGATTTTTTCTTTCTTTCTGTATTGGCTTAGATGATAAATAAATTGAATTTTATTTGGTGAACGTGCTACAGAGTGTGGGTATAATGGAACACTGTTATAAACAATAAACAAGTTATGCTTCTGAGGAGCACTAACATGTAAATTTTTACTTGGATGTTTTTGCTGCTCCATGTGATTGCTCACTCCTGCAAAATGTATTTGCATATAATGTTCATATTTGTGCCAGTTGGATATTTTGTTAATTAATAAGGTCTTTTCATCTTACAATTGATTAAGATGAATAAATTAACCCATCCAATCAAGAAAGAACCTTTTTTGATTGGATGGGAATGGATTAAGAAATACTAAGTCATCCTATATCAAACTTGGCGCTTTGATTCTTCCTAGAATTGTTGCTACTTTTGAATGCAACAACTTCTTTTCAACCTGTGTCGCATATGTGTAGTTCTTTGCATCCCTTGTATTCTCACATGCAATTGGTTGAATGTTGATTGCAGTATAAGGTGGAAGACTCTGCTCAGTTTTAATTGTCGAAACCGCTTGCTTCTGACTGGTACACCTATCCAGAACAATATGGCAGAGTTGTGGGCCCTTCTGCATTTCATCATGCCGACCTTGTTTGACAGCCATGAACAGTTTAACGAGTGGTTTTCCAAAGGGTATGTATACCTCATGCATTTCTGATGTTCATTTGAACAAATTTGACAGAAACTAACATTGTTGTTGTTCATGATCATTCATCAGAATTGAGAGCCATGCAGAGCATGGGGGTACTTTAAATGAACACCAGCTTAACAGATTGGTGAGTGTATTTTCGTGATAGTTTTAATGCACACATGATCACTTAACTATTGGTTCAGGTGCCGTTTTGTTATGCATCATAAGTGTTTCGTGGGTATTTTGTTTTCTACATTGACTAACATATCCTCAGGTAAATTTCGTTGAAATTCCCTGACGTTTGACCAGGTAAACTCGTTTGGTTCTGAAAATAGGCAGAAACCTTTCCAGCAGGACAATTTTTTTTGGATAAATTTTATGAAATCTCAGGGAAGGTCTTTGAAAACGTAGAGGAAAAGTTTATAAAGTCTCCAAGGAGGTTCCTGTTTTGAAACTGAGGGTTTTGTGTATATTGGTCTTTGTGCTACACTAATATTATTTGCTTGGTTCTTTCTAGCAAGTATGCTGTTTTTCTCTTTTTTTTTAACCTCCAAGTATGCTGGTTGTGACCACTGTTTGGTTTTTTCTAGCAAACCTATCTTTATTAAGAAAGTTCTCTCTCTTTTTTTTTTCTCAATATAATAATATTGTCTCTGTAGCTGGTAAAGATATACAACTCTTCGTGTTCCTACTTTTAGGAATTGCAGATGGTTTTTTGGACTTAGCAGTACTGTTGCTGAATATTTTTTTGTTCTTTTCCCCTTTGACAGCATGCTATTTTGAAACCCTTTATGCTGAGGCGAGTTAAGAAAGATGTTATTTCTGAGCTGACTACAAAAACTGAGGTTACAGTAAACTGCAAGCTAAGTTCTCGACAGCAAGCATTTTATCAAGCTATTAAGAACAAGATATCTCTGGCTGGGTTGTTTGACAACAGTCGTGGGCATCTTAACGAGAAGAAAATCCTAAATTTAATGAATATTGTCATTCAGCTGAGAAAGGTAGGCTATCAATTCTGTTTGTTTTTTTTAATGCCTTGTGTCAAATACATGGTTTCATAACTACTAACTTGGTTTGATAAACTTTGTAATGATGTTTGTGATTTGAATTGATTCAGCACTTGTTTCAATTTTTTGGTGTTTTGTTTGTGATTGCAGGTGTGTAACCATCCGGAGTTGTTTGAAAGAAATGAGGGGAGTTCGTATCTCTATTTTGGAGAAATTCCAAATTCTCTTCTACCTCCTCCCTTTGGAGAGTTGGAGGATGTATCCTATTCTGGGGGTTGGAATCCTATAGAATACAAGGTACCTTTAGTCCCACCTTCAGTACCCTTATGGAATCGCTTATTTTTTGTGTTTACATATATATTTTATAAACGACAATGTTCTAGCATGAGAATGCTTTTGCATGGTGGAGAGGAAGAAATGGTAATGTTTAGGGTCAGTTTTTGAATTGTAGTTTATCCCTTGTCCCATTAATTGGGCAACTCCTTGGGTCTCTCTAGCCATTGGTATTGACTTCGTTTAAGGCAGCTTTTGTTCAAGATAATTAGGAAGCCGTTGCTAGATATTTTTTCTACTTCTGGAGTGCTTTTTCTTTGCTTTTACTAATTTTTTGTGGACTGTTGGTCCACCTTTTTGAAAATCTCTTTAATTTTTTTTAATAAATTATCTTGTTCCTAATATGCATTATATGTTTATAAAATATTTGGGAAAGCCACATCATTTATTTATTGCTAAGATTTATTTTCCCCTCAATCTCCAGATACCAAAAGTAGTCCACCAAGAGCTTCTCCAAAGTTCTGAAACTCTTTGCTTAGCTGTTGGGCGTGGAATCTACAGAGAATTGTTTCATAAATGTTTCAATATATTCAGTGCAGAAAATGTTTACCGATCTATATTTCCACATGTGGTTAGCTCTGATGTGTCGCCTGTCAAAAGTGAGACATTTGGTTTTACTCATTTGATGGATCTGTCCCCAGCAGAGGTTTCATTTCTGGCAAATGGTTCTTTTATGGAAAGACTATTATTTTCAAATTTGAGATGGGACCGTCAGTTTTTGGATGGGATCTTAGACTCTCTCATGGAAGCCATGGATGATGAGCTGGAAGAAAATCTTCTTGATAGGGGAAAAGTAAGAGCTGTCACACGATTGCTGTTGATTCCATCAAGATCAGAGACTAATTTACTTAGAAGGAAATTCACAGTAGGTCCTGGCTATGATCCATTTGAAGATTTAGTTGTCTCTCATCAGGACAGGCTTCTATCAAACATTAAACTTCTACATGCAATTTACACGTTCATCCCACAAGCCCAAGCTCCCCCGGTATGTATTCATTAATATCATCCATACCTGTTTTTGTTATCGCGGCTGGTTAATGTGTAGTAAGTTGTTTTATTTACAATTATTGTCTTTGCCTTGATAGATAAACTTCCAATGCTCGGATAGGAATTTTGCTTACAGAATGACAGAAGAACAACATGATCCCTGGGTCAAGAGGTTATTGATTGGTTTTGCACGCACCTCTGAGAATAATGGACCCAGAAAGCCCGATGGTCCTCATCATTTAATTCAAGAAATTGATTCTGAGCTTCCCGTTGCAAAACCAGCTCTTCAATTAACATACCAGATATTTGGATCTTGTCCGCCTATGCAAAGCTTTGACCCTGCAAAGTTGCTCACAGTAAGATCTTTCTTCTGTTTGTTCTCTCTCCCTCCCTCCCTCTCTCTTATCACTATGATATAATGATCTTGTTAGGTGACCTTGTATTTGGAATTTACATTCTCTCTGTTAGGACTCTGGAAAGCTTCAAACTCTCGATATATTGTTGAAACGCTTGCGAGCAGAAAATCACCGTGTTCTCTTGTTTGCCCAAATGACAAAAATGCTCAATATTCTTGAGGTATTTATTTTGTTTTAATGCTATGAAGCATATATTTTAGTGGCTTTTGCAGTTTTAGTTTTAATTCTTTTCAACTTTCCAAACTCCCTGGCCACCCCTAACCAGGCACAAACAGATTAAATTTAATTCGCCTCCTAGGTTGGTGTGACAGGGATTTGATCTCTAGACCTCTTGCTTTGCTGCAGGAAATCAAAGTAACTAAACTACCCTTTGGGGACATTTTAAATTAGTAATAAACTTAAATGGTAAATCAACTTAATAGCTTCCTGGGGTTTGGAGGGTTAAGAAGTGTCTGTGACCTTGCAATTGGGATATGGATTAACCCAGGTGATTAAGTTGTCATTTGACTTTTATGCCAATGAAGCTTTACCCAATCTCAGGAATTGAGTTAAGTTCATTCTCTGATCTGGTCAATTAGAGAATTCTGATGCTTGACTTCTATTGGTGAAAGTATGTTCTGGTGCTGACACTCGTATATATTTGCAGGATTATATGAACTATAGGAAATATAGGTATCTCAGACTTGATGGATCCTCCACAATTATGGATCGGCGAGATATGGTCCGAGACTTCCAGCATCGGTAGGGATTTCACTTACATGGGAATAGTTGTTTTGAGGGGCTTCTACTACACTACATTGCTTTATTCTGTTTTTAAGTTATTGACAATGCTTTTTCCCCACTACATTGCTTTATTCTGTTTTTAAGTTATTGACAATGCTTTTTCCCCCCTGGTTGCAGGAGTGATATTTTTGTTTTCTTGCTGAGTACCAGAGCTGGTGGACTGGGGATTAACTTGACAGCTGCTGACACTGTCATATTTTATGAGAGTGATTGGAATCCAACATTGGATTTACAGGCAATGGACAGAGCTCACCGTTTGGGTCAGACAAAGGATGTTAGTTCCTGCCTGAATTTTTATTTTTTCTTTTAATTTTGTTTTCCCATTGATGAATGGTAATGGCAAGCGGATTGATTTTCGAATGTTCTAGGACAGCTATTTATCTTCTTGGTTATGGGTCCTTTCTCTTGTGTGGGCTCGTGAGAGCATACTCACATTTTAGTTCTTCGGTTGTGAAATATGCAATAAATGGTGTAGTTGTCTTTTTTTTCCACCTTCAAGTAGGAGGCTCATCGAGCCCTTGGGCTACTCAAAAGGAAATAGCCTCTCCCATTCCAAAAGCCTTTCATTCCCTATTGTCAATGTAATTCAATGTTAGGTCTCTTGGGCTTAGTCATTGGATTTTGTTACTTAGATGTTTTGAAGTGCATACTTTATTATTGTAGGTTACTGTCTACCGCCTTATTTGTAAAGAGACAGTTGAAGAGAAAATTCTGCAAAGAGCTAGCCAGAAGAATACTGTTCAGCAGCTTGTCATGACAGGTGGCCATGTCCAGGGAGATATCTTGGCTCCCGAGGATGTTGTGTCTTTACTTCTGGATGATGCCCAACTGGAGCAGAAATTAATAGAACTTCCATCACAGGTTGGCTTTTCAATCTTTGATTATCCATATGCTACTCCTTGAACTTCCCTGGGTTTTGTTCTGGTACGATTAAAATGGAAAGGGCAAACGGAGAGAAAGATACAAAAAAGCAGCAGTAAAATATGGAGCCTATTAATTTATTTTCTTCTTTCAGGCTAAGGATAGACAAAAGAAAAAACATCCAACAAAGGCCATACGATTAGATGCTGAAGGTGATGCATCTTTGGAAGATTTAACAAATGCTGGAGCTCAGGGTTCTGGACAGGAGCCATCTCCAGATACTGAGAAAGCATCATCCAGTAACAAAAAGGTATGAAGGTTTTCATTTTCAAAATATCCTCACATAGAAGAATCTATTGTTGCTTATGTTGTTTTCTTAGTCTCACTGTCATTCCTGAAAACCAAAAATGTCTGTGTTCAGCGGAAAGCTACTTCTGGCAAGCAAACTACTCCAAATGCAAGGAATAGTCAAAAGACTAACGAACCTACCTCTACAGTAATGGACTATGAGTTGGATGATCCTCTTCAAATGACTGATCCACAATCTCAGAGATCTAAGAGAGTAAAGAGGCCTAAGAAGAGCATAAATGAAAATATTGAACCAGCATTTCCTGATACACCTTCCATAGTGTTGTCGGAGCAGACCGCCCAATATCAACAACCTATGAATGAGTTTGGTTCTGGTGGTTGAAGAGGAGGAGCAGCAGCAGCAGCTAAATAAAAACATATCATTGTGTATCAGCAGAGTTAACCTGATAATGTCACGAGATAAAGAAGGATCAGTCTGATCGATTATTAAGGGTGCAGGGCCTTGTTGGATTGGCATTGCAAGGTCACCTTATTTAGCTGAGTGACAGGCAGAACATGGTAAATTTGTCCTGCTCCTGCATTTTATAGATACCGCTGGAGCAGAATTGAGGGAGTAAATGAAGATTAATTTGTAAAAATGGAGTATGCTTTTAAAATATAGCTTTTAGATAATTCTCATTACGGCGAAGATGAAGATGAAGATGAAGATGAAGAGATGTATAGGTGTCGTTACTCTTACTCCCTCCAGCCCTCGTTTGGATATGCATTGCTAATATTAGTATATATAACATGTAATGAATGAATGGTGTTAGATCATGTAATGCAATGCGACCATTCTTCCACTAACTATAGAAGGTTGTGGGTTGAGGAACCTTGACTTGTTGCCTTGCCGAGGGCAAAAATATAATGAGCAGCAGATTATCAGTTTATAGCATAGCATAGCATCCACTAGAGTTGATGATTGTCTCATTTGATTGATATGGATTTCTAAATTTGAGTAAAAGCTATCATGATAATTCAAACAAAGCTTAGTTGGAATCATAAATAACAAATTATTTATTAGAGATTTTATTTTATAATTAATGTTAGGTAGTTCTTGCTCCCTAATTCTAAGTGTGTTTTTATCATGTATGTTCTTTTCTTCGAGGAACTGATTAAGCATCTAAAACATTAAAATTTTTGAGTAATACAAATCGACTAATTTATGATATTATGTTTTCTGTGATGATGTAATTTCGTGTGATTATTTTTAATTCACTGCATGAATACTTGTAGATAAACTAAAAATAATATTTTATATTTTATTACTTGAAAAATAGTTTGAGAGCCAGTAAAGCATATTTTATATTTAATTAAATGTCAAGAATATCATTATTATCTGAGACAATAAATTTTTATGAAACATTGAAGTTAGCTATGCCTATTATATATATATATATATATATATGATCTCTATATTATAGATTAGAGACTCTGTGTGTGTGTGTGTGTATTTTGTCTCTCTTTCTTCTCAAGGTCAATGTTAAGGTTTGTGCAAATTACTTGAACCACAAGATAATGTTAAGGTTTGCTCAAATTAACTGAACCCCAAGAAGCATGTTATAAACATACGCAACTCATGTTCGCCTTCATCAATGAAATGTAATTGCTTGTATAACAATTTGCATGTTTATATATTTCAACTCCCATTTTGTTTATTATTACATATCCTCCGAGTAGTTTTAAGAAAACAGTTCACACACAAGACAGAAGATAAGGACAAACAGTCAGTTGATCAAAACGATTTTCCAGAGCTCACATTTCTCAAAACACAGAATCTAAAGTCAGTTACAGGCCATGAGCTTGAGTATGGAGGCGGATGTGATCATCAATGAAAGTGGAAAAGAAGTACGAGTGTAAATGCAGTAAGAGTGGAACATTAGCACTCCTACATGCCTCCTCGAACTTGTGCGGCAGCAGCTGATCATGCAAGAATTTGTCATCCTCTCCCTGCACAAACAAGCAGATTAAAAGACAAATCTATGAAACCAAGCTGGCAACATAAATGCTGCATGATTTTTCCCTATTCCCAAAGAGAAAATTTTGAGGACTTTCCCCGCTATTTTTATGTCCAAAATTTCCTATACCCACTGCACAGTTTGATTTAGTTTGATCTTTACACGAGAAATGGATATGACAAGTAACATTCTTAGATGCGTATCAGATCATGCCATTCAAACGTCAGATTCTACATCAATAGTTAATCATCTAAAACTAGAGGTATGTAATTCATTATAAGGAAACTGCAGAAAAACCATCCCTCTTATATATGGAAACAAAATGACAAACAATACACAATATTTTTTAAAATTTCATTCATATTTAGAAGCGCAAAGAGTGTAACAAAAACACAATTACTAGAAATCTTAGTATCTTACTTCCCACTCAGCTTTGTTGCCACCCAAATAACTTGTGAAAACCTTCTGAACTCAGGCACAGTTTATGGGATTGACAGTAGAGGCAAAGGCAGATACAAACTGGAAAAGAATCAACAATAGAAAGAAAGAAATTGCAGGGAAAAGTAATTACAAGTGTTCACACAGTACCAGACATGATGCATCAAAAAGAAGATAAGATTGGAATTTTAAAATGTTCTAAGATGGTCTCATCCAGCATTTTCTATTTTTCCACACAAACATTGAAAGTGCCACCGTTGCTAAACAAAACTAACAGGAACACAACAACTGAAATTAAAACCTACGACTTAACATAATTGATTATTAAAACCAACTACCTTATAATTGTCAAGAATTTTGAGATAGATTGTCAGAGCACCATGGCCACCAATAGAGTGACCAGATACAGATGCAAGGGATGTATCAAGCTGTGGAAAATTTTCACTCAGGAAGTTTTGGCAATCCATTGACAACGTAATCATACGTACGGCAGTTTTTCCACTTCTCCTGTGCAGCATTAAGATAAAATCCAGTACATAGTTGGGGGAGCAAAAAAAAGAAGAAAAGAAGAAAAGAAGAAAATAAAGGACAGTCAGAATTTGTTCATTTCTTTTCTCTCCAAGAATTTGTAATTATAGAAGATTTGGTACAGGCCCAACATGGCCTCGTGCAATTAGACAATGCAACAAAAGCTTGTTTCCATGTCAGGTTGAAGACACAGCATCCCACAAAAGATGAACCATACAACAGTTCTCAATATGGTAAGCATTGCAAACTAAGATACAACATTCAAACAAGGATCAAACCCATAGCGCTAATGTTAAGACAGATAAAACCATTAGACAAAGTCAAGATTTAACAGGGCCACATTGCATACCTACACCAAAATCCCAGCTATCAGCCTCTCCTACATTCTATATAAGAGAATATAGGACAAAGTCATCACTGCAGTTCTAGATACTATCAACATATATAGCATTTGGAAAGAATTCATATTGCACGAGGCAATAAGCTCACTTATTACATAAAATTAGTGACCATGTCATTGGCATTAAGTTTTGGTTAGATTCTGCAAATGTTAAATATAACCTTCATCTCAATTATTTAAAGGCATAATAAAAAAAAAATGTTGGACGTGAGATAAGATAAAAAAAAAATTTCTTGTCCATATAAGGGTCCTCAGTGGGAGAAGAGAACTAGAAGAGCCCCATTTGCAATTTAATTATTTGTGTTCAAGCTAACAATTATCATAAAATTCCACTTTTTGTTAGGAAAAGAGGGGGTATAAGAAAGCGAAGCAGAACGCATCTGTGAAATATGCTACAGGTGTATCAAAATAATTGAATATACTCATACTCTTTAAAAGGCAGAATGCTTGCACAAAACACTCATATAACACTACCATGGTCTTTTGATAGGTCATGACCAAGTTTCAACCAACTAACATGGCATATTGGCATCGAGCAATATGAAGAAGAGCAGGATTGTGACCAAGTTGTGAATCTCAAATTAGTAATTCAAGCATACAGCTCTGAAGAGCTCTTAAATACTAGTACTAGAGGGTTGATGACTTACTTGGAGATGCATCAGGGGCAATTAGAGCCACACCCTCAGCTGAAGCAGCGCATTGAACTCCCGACTTAATAATGAAATTTTCATCTGTGCTGGAAAGACCAGATAGCCAGTAGAGAACCTGCACAGCAATAAAAAATAAAAAATAAAAATTCAATTAGACCATATTTATCATTTGAGTAATACTACACTTCCCAAGTGGTATCCCTAGTTTCCTTTCATCTCAAGTAATGTGGTATTTATTAATTTGATAGTAAATTTTCATAATTTTAAAAATAATTTTATGCATTAATAAATGACACATCACTTAAGATGAAAGAAAAACTGGGGATATTATTATGGAAGTGTAATATTACTCTTATCATTGATAGCAGAATGTGTATCTATACTTTACACATCTATGCATACAATGAAGAATACTAAGAACTCATAATCTCAAGTAAAATTTAGACGATTTCAAACAAATAAACTCATTTGATCATATTTCTTTCTGAACCTATATCCAAAACATTCTTTGTTAAGTTGATAATGATATCCAGCTCCAAACCCATTTTTACTTGTAACTTTCTCATTTAATCATATGAAACTCCTACAATTCCCTTCCACCAGATCAAAGTAATAGTTCCCAATATATGGGCTTACAAAATTATCAACGTTGACATACAAAACCAATGCAGTTCGAGTCTAACTTCAAAAAATTGACCAAAATTCAACAAAATTAAATAGCAACTTGCATTGGAAGAAAAATGAAAATTTCATCAGAATATTAATAAGCTCTAACAAAACCTTTAGGGTCATTCTTAGATTCTAGTACCAATCAATTTTTTCAGGACGAAAACTCCTACAATCCTACTTACAAGTGTGATAAAACCATAGCGCATGCAACAGAAAAAGATCAAAACTCTACCAAAACCCCAATTCACAATTACAATCACATCCCAATCACACCACTTCAACAATAAAGTATACAGTATCAAATCAAAGTATGCATACAATTAAAAGCAAGCACAGTAAAATCCTAGGCAATGATAACGAAACAAGAGAAAAGAGGGAAAAAAATGTATTTAGAATTGATATTAGAGTGAAAAATGAGAAATGGGGTTATGTGAGAAAGAGGGTAGTACATACGGACAGGGAATTTGTGGGAAGGAGAAAGAGGGAAACAGATGTAGAAGTCATAGAACAGCCGATTGTTGGGCTGAAATGCTTGTATCTTTTGTTGTAACCACGGAACATGTTTGAGCTGCTAATCTCTGTAGGCTTCGTCTCCAATTTCATTCTCTTCCTCTTCCTCTCTGATAAGCAGATCAATACAGTGGCAGTGGATACTGAGGTCTGAGATTATGTATATATATTATTTAATTGTTAAATGTTAAATTTATAAATAAAATAAAATTTATAAGTTTATTATAAGATAGTAATATTTTAGCGAAATAAATAAATAAATATTTATTGTCGCCAAAGATAAAAGGCAAAGCATTACATTAATTCAAATGGTTTCATTTGATAGCTTTTATTTACGTGTGTAATATTCTCACACTACAATTTATTTATTTATTTATTTATTTTAAATTATTTTTTTTTTCTTTTAATGTTATATGTATTTTAAGTCTAACTCTAATAACAAATCAAATGGTTTAAAAATAGCGAAAAATATGTTTGATTTCATATTTTGTAAATTTTATTTTTAAAAATAAGATAGCATTGTTTTTTTTAAAAAAAAAATATCTAAAAATAAGAAAAAAGTATTTTATTTTTGTTTACCATTTTAAAATGAGTTTTAAAAATTAATTACAATTTATTTTCTTAATTCTACTATTTGATTCATTTTCAAAAATAATATCAAACATGTTCTTGTTATTTTTTATTTTTTTATAAAAAGAAAAACTATTTTTAATGATATATACATACATACATGTATATATTATTTGATTATTTGATTTAAAAAAAAAAACTATGTTATATAGTATTGGATTATTTGATTAAAAAAAGCATACATCTTTTATGTACTGTGAATTCGACCCTTAAAAACATAAATAAAAAAAGAATCTCTCTCATGTAATAAAATTTAAAAATCAAAGTTTACTTTATACACCCTTATAAATACCTACATAACTCTTAATTAAATATTTTTATTATGTGTTTTAATTTTTGTTTATGCACTTATAAAATATATTGATCACACTCAAATTTTTTAATCTTCGAAATAAAAATTTTAAAAATTAAAATTAAAAAATAATAATAATTTATCAAATAAAAAAATTAAAATAAGTATAATTGATAAGTATTTCATACCAAATTATTGGAGAGAAATTGTTTAAAATTGTTATTATGTACATTCCTTCATTTCAATTAATTTTAGTGTTGGAACAAACATCGGTAGGTTTTGATTAATGCCAATTAATTTATGAATTATAAATAAGTTGAGTTTGATTTGAGTAATAAAATTGAATGTGTTGTTCAATTCATACTAATAGTAAGTAGTTCAAAAATTAGGTTTGCTTGCTTGTATGCAAGTGATTAACTTCATATTTGCTCTAGAATCTAGATATTGGATTAGGTAGAGAAAACTGAACTTTGAATTATTTATTTTTGTTGGGGATATAATCTAGAACCTAAGTAAAACCCAATGAACTATAAGCTTAGAATAGAGTTCCACGAAAAATAGAGGAATATCCTAAGAACTGGTTTAATATAAGAAGTAATATCTAGGGGATAACAAAGACCTCAGGGATAGTAAAAGCCGAGACCTCTTAAGATCATGTTAAAGATCTAGGTCAAAACCTTATTTCGAGACAACCTTACAAGAGTTTTTGCCACGACATACAATGGTTTTAGCCACAACTTACAATAATCTTGGCCACAATTTACAAAGGTTTCGACCACAGCTTATAAAGGTCTCAGCCACAACTTACAAAGGTCTCGACCACAGCTTATAAAGGTCTCGACCATAGTTTACAAGGGTCTTAGCCACAGCTTATGAAGGTCTTAAACATACAATACTTAAGCTCATCTCAGATGAATAAAAGAATCTCAAATAAGGACTCTCAAAACCTCACTACGATTACATATCTATGAAGGATTCGTTTCATTCCCAAACTCTCTCTGAATTATTCTATAATAAGGATTCTTAGTCTGACAGAAGATTTTACAAGAAAGGTTCAAGATCCCATAAAATCCGGAAAGTCGATGCTTACAAAATAGAATTCTCGTAATTCTTAGAATAAAAATACTACTTGGATTATTATTTCTAGATTTGATAGAATTGTATTAAGTTTAAGAAACTCACACCTATAAAAGGAGACCAATGGCTACCAAGTACGCATGATGATAACACTCTGTTAGAAGAATATTATATTCTCTTTAGCTCTCTTTCTCTCTCATATTAAAAAGTAAAACATTGACTTAAGTATCGGAGGATTTTCGCCGGATAACTGGCTTTTTACCCCAATAGTTGTTGATTATGGATGTAGGTCAAGTAGAAGAAGAAAAAGATCGTTATTACTGCACGAAATCCAAGAAATAATTTTTGCTGCATCAACATCTGGCGCCGTCTGTGGGGAGTTAAACAAAAAATCAGAAATAACCACAAAAAAAAAATTATGGCAATCACGCAAACTTATATAACAAGAAACCAAACAACGACAATGAGAAATTACCATGACAATCCCCTTAAGAAGATGGTGGTAGTTAACCAAAACGATGATAATCGACTGCCATTTTTGGAGGGTGCAAACCATGATTCAAAGACTCCGCATCAAAATTCCTCCAACCTAGGAGTCACAGAAATTGCATGGTTGATTAAATGATTGACTGATAAAAAGAAAAAAAAAGAGAGAGAGTTTCAAGCTCATACTAGCAGAAGCCATGGAAAATAGTATTTCAAGTGTCCTATATATCAAAGATTATGAAACCAGTCTTCGACAAAATATCACCAGAAAGAGGTATGCTACCTTGGAGAAAAGAGAAAGAAAAGTTTCCAATTATTCCCCAACCAAAGGATAAAAAAAACACAAAATGCGAGACAATATCACCTACGATTTAAAGAGTTTAAAACTTAATTTCTAAACATAAAAGGATAATGTGGTATCTAGAAATCCAATCTCAAACATCTCGGGTAATATCATCCCAAAATCTAAGTAAAGATAACTTGTTTCCTAGATGTCTATTTCTCATAC
The DNA here is from genome assembly GCA_035584115.1 of Cedrela odorata. Taxonomy (NCBI): domain Eukaryota; kingdom Viridiplantae; phylum Streptophyta; class Magnoliopsida; order Sapindales; family Meliaceae; genus Cedrela; species Cedrela odorata. Next base: position 9,248,761 of record JAXCLQ010000015.1, read on the forward strand.
GCCTCAGGGTAATATTATCCAAAATTTCGAATCTGGGTGGCATAGTTCCCGAGACTTATCTCTTATTTTCCTAGGGGTAATATTATCCATAAACCTAAATCTATATAATATAGTTCCCGAGGCTTCTATCTTTTATTCTCCTCGGGGTAATATTATCCATAAGCCTGAATCTGGGTGATATGATTCCTGAGACCTATCTCTTATTTACGATTATTCAAAAACCTGAATCTAGGTAATATGGTTCCCAAGGTTTCTCTTATTCACCTCGAGATTATCCAAAAACCCGAATCTGGGTGGTATGGTTCCTGAGACCTATATCTCTTATTCTCCTTGGGGTAATATTATCCATAAGCCTAAATTTGGGTGATATGGCTTCCGATGCCTATATCTCTTATTCTCCTTAGCGTAATATTATTCATAAGCCTGAATCTGAGTGATATGGTTCCTGAGGTCTCTCTTATTCATTCCGGAATTATCCAAATACTCGAATCTGGGTGATATGGTTTCCGAGACCTATATCTCTTATTCTCCTTGGGGTAATATTATCCATAAGCCTAAATTTGGGTGATATAGTTCCCGAGGCCTATCTCTTATTCTTTTTAGGATAAAGTTATCCAAAAAACTCAAATCTGGGTTGTATGGTTCTCGAGGCCTATATATCATTTACCCTGAGGTAATAGTATCCTCAACTCAAACAAACCCTGAGTACGGTCTTAGAGAGCATAAGAGCAAAAAAGGTTCTCGGATGACTATTCTTAAAACATCTCGAGGTAATCTCCTCCCGAAGTCCTTAAATGGGTGACACAGTTCTCAAACGTTAGTTTATCATTTATCCCAAGGTAATAGTATCATTAACTTAAATAAGCCTTGAGTTCTCAGAAACCATAAGAGCAAAAGAGGTTCTCGGATGACTACTTTCAAACGTCACGAGGTAATCTTCTCCCGAAGCCTACAAATGGGTGACACAGTTTCCAAACGTTAGCTTATCATTTATCGTGAGGTAATAGTATCATCAGCTCAAACAAGCCCTGAGTACCGTCTCAAAGAGTATAAGAGCAAAAAAGGTTTTTGGATGACTACTTTCAAACGTCTCGAGGTAATCTCTTTCCAAAGCTTAAGTATGAGTGACACGGTTCCCAAACGTCAGCTTATCATATATCTCTAGAATAATATGGTCTATAACTCGAACAAGCCTTGAGCGCGACCTCAGTGAAATAGTTTCTAGATAACTGTAGCAGAAAAATTCCAGTCAGGATAATAATATTCAAAATTTATTAAATCTTGGAAGTTAAGACATATTAGTGGTCAATATGGTTGTTGCTTTAAAATACAATCTCTGAGAAAAGAAGACTAGAAGATTTATTTTAGTGATAAATTTCATGCTCCTAATTCAGTTTAGTTCAGGTCAGGTCTTTTAGAGCATTCTCTGATAAAAGTTGGGTTCTATAAATTATGCAAAGTGCCGAGTGTGAAGAATGAAAGGGAGGTAAAGCAATAAAAAGAGCCACATAATTCAATTTTCTCAAGTCAATTGGGGAGGTTGGTGGATTAGTTAGAGTGTCAGTCTGATTAGTAGAAGGAACATGAGGAATCACGAAGTTATGAGGAGGCTTCCTCAGAGCAGATGCTATCCGAGAAGTTTTCACCAGGGGGTGGACGCGCATGTCACAAAGTCTCATATAGTCAAGTTAGATTCAAGTCTGGATACCGACTTTGGAACATCTCACAGGAATATAAACCTCTTCTTCTCAGCCTTGGCGAAACCTCTAACATTCCACCCTGGACTCATTCAGATCATATTCAAAGGTGTTCATTCTTCTATTGAATTTCGCATGAGAAGATTTATGCAATAGTCATTTTGACTTGAAGCTCTTATATCTCTCGAGCTCACATCTCTTTCTTAGCCTCGAGCTTAGTCTACTCCATAGCCAAATTCCTCTTCGCTTCCTCGACCTTGTACCCTAACGTTCTACCTCAACCAAACAATCTCTGAAGCCGCTGAACCCATGAAGACAACATCAATAGCATCTCGGCAGACTATAGCTGCATATTGCATCTGAGCAGATTATGCAAATAACAAGATGTTAGCAAAGACCAAGAATATTTCATTCCTTGAAAAATAGAATGAGGATCAACTTACTCACCTTAGCCACCTCAGAAGGTAGTTTAAAATCCTCTAAGGCGTAGAGCTGCCAGAGTACGCGAGCGGGATCTCTCTACTTAATGGTTGATACAGGGAAGGAAGTGGGCGAAGAACTTCCTTTTGTTTTCAGGAATATTATTTGAGAGAAGATGAGAGTGACGATGTTACTACCATTTTTTCCGAGCCGGCATCCTTTTCTTTTTGCCTCGGCTCATTATCCTCATCCACCGTAATAACCTTCCTCTTGTATTTCCCCTTCATCCGTCTTGAGGGAAAGAAGAAGTGACAGGTCACCTTGAGCCTCAATTCCTTTAGTAGAGGTCGATGACAGCAACATCTTGGGGAGCAAATGTCTCAGCCATGTTCCTAAGGGCCAAAGGCCCAATCTCAACCTCAGGGCCCTGAGAGGCATTCGCAGTCCTTTTACCCTTTATCAACTACCTTAGCACATCAAGAGGGTTCTACACTAACTTCTTTGAGACCCAAAATGATGTTGTTCGATAAGCCAATTGAAAGTTGCCGCATAAATGAAGGCTTGCGAATTTTGAGTTAACATTAAAAGTTTACGTATGGGCACGTTTTTTCAAATCACAACTTTTAGTTTTTGCCAAACAGCTACTATTTGACTAAAATTAGAGGGCTTGATGTTAGGAATATAATTTAAAGCCTAAGTGAAGCCTAATGAGCCATGGGCCCAGAACAGAGTTCCATGAAGAACAAAGAAATATCCCGAGACCTGGCCTGATCTAAGAAGTAATATCTAAAGGATAACAAGGACCTTAGGGGTAGTAAAAGCAGAGACCTCTTAAGATCATGTCAAAGATCTAGATTAAAACCTCATTTCGAGACTACCTTACTAAGGTCTCGGCTACAACTTACAATGGTCTTTGACACAACTTACAATGGTCTCGACCATAACTTACAATGTTCTTAGCCACAGCTTACAAAGGTCTCAGCCACAACTTACAAGGGTTTCGGTCACTGGTTATAAAGGTCTCAGCCACAGTTTACAAGGGTCTCAGCTACAGCTTATAAAGGTCTCAGACATGCAATACTTGACCTCATTTCATATGAATAAAAGAGTCTCAAACAAAGACTCCCGAGACCTCACTACGGTTACGTATTTATGAAAGATTTATTCCTTCCCAAACTCTCTCTGAATTATTCCATAATAAGGATTCTTAGCTTGATAGAAGTATTTTGCAAAAAAAGGCTCAAGATCTCATAAAATCCAGAAAGCCGATACTTATAAAAAAGAATTCATATGATTCTTAGAATAAAAATACTATTGAGATTATTATTTCTAAATTTAATAGAATTCTACTAAGTTTGAGAAACCTACACCTATAAAAGGAGGCTAATGGCTATTAAGTACGCATAATGATAATAATTTATTAAAAGAAGATTATATTCTCCTTAGCTCTCTTTATCTCTCATATTAAAAAGTAAAATCCTGAATTAAAAATCGAAAGGTTTTCGCCGAACAACCAGCGTTTTATATCATAGTTGTTGATTGTGGTTGCAGGTCGAGTAGAAGAAGAAGATCGTTATTAAAGCACGGAGTTCAAGGAAGAATTTTTGTTCCATCAACTATTTTATTTTATTTTATAAATTAATCTCACTGACTTTCTTTATTATTAAAATCAAAATGTAAACATTACAATTTACTTATTTATTCATGACTTTCTATATATAGAATTATATATATATATATATTATGAATTTTTATCACTAGTTGTAATATATTTTGAAAATATTATAAGAGATCAATAATAATTACTCTCATTTTTTTATAAGAAATAATAAAATAAAAAGGTTAATTTTATTTTATCCTTTTGTTAACATCAACTTAATTTTTAAAGTTTTAAAATTAATAATCATGATCCCATTCCATTAAGTGGTTCCTTTAATATTAATAATTAGCCTCTTCTCACTAATATAACTACAATTTAATTGTTAGTGTCCATTTCACAATACTAATTAACAATACATAAATACTTAATTAAAAATATAAATATTTATCCATGTATTGAACTATTAACTATATATAAGTGTTTATCAAATTTAATTAGCATTAAAAATTATTTTTGAATTAGTATATAATTACATACTAATAAAAATAATACTTAACATATTTTACAAGTAACAATAAATATTTTAATAATTTTTTTAAAGAAATGCTAAAATACATTATCGCTTATATATTTATCACTTTTTTAGTACTCCCAAATAGATTATACTCTTGTAAATTCAGAAAATATACATACATATATATATATATATATCATTAAAACTAACAAATAAAAAAAAAATAAAGATTGAACCCTTTCCATATTCTCCTTTTTGGCATCGTTGTTGCGTCAACAAAAATATTAACCACGATTAGTTCT
>JAXCLQ010000015.1:9253393-9264606 GCA_035584115.1 Cedrela odorata
AAAGATTGAACCCTTTCCATATTCTCCTTTTTGGCATCGTTGTTGCGTCAACAAAAATATTAACCACGATTAGTTCTTTTTCTGCTTATTATTGTTATTATTATTTTTATTATTATTTTAAGTTTTTCTACACCCTCTTTATACACAAACACAAATTAATTTTTTTCTATGAAATTAGCATGAAAAAAAAAAATCAATCCTTTAAATTCTTACTTTTATGAAAAGCGGTCATACTAATTAAACTTATTTTAAAAAAATGACAATAATTTCTCAATATGCGATTATTTACATTAATAAAAAAGAGAGTAACAACACGAAGTGTTGCTATGTTAGATCATTGAAGTTGTAGTCAGAGTTTTATGATGGTGGAGATTTCAATCGAATTGCCATCCTTAGCTACAAACAAAAGTTGCTATTGTCATTGAATTATTTGTTTTTCTTGTCCTTTTTGTTTTGGTAATTTTTATTGAAAATGAAAATTTTAGTGTAAGAAAAAGGAAAATGATGGACAATTAGATTATAAATATGTGTTTTTAGCATTAATTTATTTTATTCATAAACAAACATCTAATTTACTTCTTTCTTTCTTTTAATCTCATAGAATCAATTATGCCATTGCCATGATGATTATTTTTAAAATATTTTGAAGTAACTTTATATTAGTCAACACTTTATAATGTAAAATATAATTAACACATTAAACAATCTTGGATAAAAAAACATTGAGGACATTAATGTAATTCGCTAATTTTTTTTATGTATATATTATTTTTAAAATTAAAATATATATTTAATCAAACATTAGAAGTGTATATAAAATAAAATAATTAAGATTGTTGTATAAAATTAAATAAATGTCAGCCAATATTGAAATGCTAACCAAAATGATGGATGTGGGAATGTACTGACGCATGGGATAAAGCAAGTCATTGAATATTAATGACCGTTGGGGAAGTTGGCGGCGAAATCTTTATTACTCAACTGTTTTCTGTACCTATCAACGCATTGCCTTCTTTCTTTTTCTTTTCCATTTCTCAATCACCACTTCACCTGTTTCTTGCTTGTTTTTCTCTCATTTCCATGCACGTTTTACAGTGTCTTTGGATCACATATTGTTTGTGTGATGTCCTTTTGGTTTCATTTCTGTATTGCTCATTCAATCATTCATGCATTTTCCCTCCAAAACCTTCAAATATTGAACGCCATGTTGGTGGGTTTTTTTTTTTTTTTTTTTGTTTATGAGGCAATCAAGTTAATAAACGGACAATGTTGATTACGACAAAAACTTTGCAGTTGCCGACACGAAAAGGTTGGTCTTTGACTTTGTTTTTATACTTAATTCTTTTGAGTTTTGTAGTTGGGTAGATGAACTAACTCAGACGGACAAAACCAAGTTTCTATATTTGAATATTTGGATTTCCCTTCTGTCATGTAATCAGAAACTGTGAGGTAACACAGAGATTCATGGGTTTTTCGCTTCTGTGATTTTTGTATCGTTTCGAAGTTTCTTGATTGGTTGGTGTGGAAATCTTAGTGGAGAGATCCAAAGTTAGTTTTAATTTTGGTGAAATAATTTACCAATAAGATTAGATTCTTTTGATGCATGCTGCTGCTTGGGATGCGGAAATTTGTTGGTTACAAGCAAAGAATTTGAGTAGTGTGGGGTTGGGAGAGCAGATATTGTATAAAATCGGAGGTGGGTCGTTTTTAAAATCTGGTCCAGTCGATGAATTTTCATCATCAACTGTGAGTAAGAGAGTGAAATAAAGAAAAGTTTATCACAAAGTACACTTATTTGATACAATTGAAGGTTTTGGGTTGTCGTTTTTATTGATTGATTAGTTGAATTCTTGGTCTGATTTTGGTTGTAATTAAGAAGATGGTGGGAAGTATTGAGGTGATGAATCAAAATTTGTACTCAAATGGCACTATTCAGAATGGGAATTGTTTGGAAGAGAAGCTTGATGAGCTACGACGCCTTCTTGGAAAGGCTGATGGTGATCCATTGAGGATTGTTGGTGTTGGGGCTGGGGCTTGGGGCAGTGTTTTTGCTGCTTTGTTGCAAGATAGCTACGGTCAGTTTCGGGATAAGGTCCAAATCAGGATATGGAGAAGACCGGGAAGAGCTGTTGATAGAGCAACAGCTGAACATCTCTTTGAAGTGATCAATTCAAGGGAGGATGTATTAAGGAGGTTGATCCGGCGCTGTGCCTATTTGAAGTATGTCGAGGCAAGATTAGGTGACCGCACTCTTTATGCAGACGAGATTTTGAAAGATGGCTTTTGCTTGAACATGGTTGACACACCACTCTGTCCTTTGAAGGTTGTCACTAATTTGCAAGAAGCTGTTTGGGATGCCGATATTGTGATAAACGGTGTGCCTTCAACTGAAACACGTGAGGTGTTTGAAGAGATCAGTCATTACTGGAAGGAGAGAATCACAGTGCCTATAATCATCTCCTTGGCAAAGGGTATTGAAGCTGCATTGGAACCTGTTCCCCATATAATTACTCCTACACAGATGATTAACCGAGCAAGTAAGAATTCTCCTTAGATATTTATAGCCATCTTGATTTATGCTCCTTGGCTTTATCTGACTTAATTTTGAAAAATAAAGGTGAACTAGATTTTTATTTCTTTACAAGGAGTTGCTCGATTGTTTATATTTTAGGTGAATAGGTGAAAGAATGTTGCAGAGTTGGCATGTCTAAGGATACAGAAATATCTCTGGATTAAACAATTTTAATCTCTTTTTACTCTTGTTTTTATTGTGATGCAAACATTTCCATAACATTCTTATAATTCATTGGTTGACTTACTATGCTTAATGAAACTTTGTAGGAAATGATTACAGTCTAGCATTATGCTGGAATTATTCTCTCTGATAAATGTGTAGATTAATCTAGTATAGTGGACTCATACTCAACCTTATTTATCTCTAAATTTATCCTAAGAAAATTTTATGCAATCTATATTAGTTCATTGTCTAGTCAAGAACATTCACTTAATTCCATTTTTTTAAGTGTTAAATTGTTGCAATTCTGATATAATGTTAAATTGCTAAAAACAAGTCTTACAATGAATTTCTTCAACAGTATGATAAGCACATTTTCCTACCTCTCCAATAATTGGTTTTCAATGATTATATTTTTCCTGTTTTTGTAATCAGTTTTCTGTTTTTATGAACTTACATGTTCTTCAGTTATCAGTCTCTCTCCTCATGTATTCTTCCACTTTAAAAAATCTTTTCTCTCATTTTCTAAGCAATTGGTATATCTGCCTTGCAGCTGGAGTACCTATAGATAACATACTTTATCTTGGTGGGCCAAACATTGCCTCAGAGATTCACAATAAAGAATATGCTAATGCTCGAATCTGTGGAGCTGAAAAGTGGAGGAAGCCGCTTGCAAAATTTCTCAGGCAAACCCATTTTGTTGTTTGGGACAACAGTGACCTTGTCACTCATGAAGTCATGGGTGGCCTGAAGAACGTATATGCCATTGGTGCTGGTAAGTATCACCTTCTTTTTGGTCAAAAAAATTTATATAGGAATTATATAGCTCCTGCATCAACCAATGTGCCAGCAGTAATGATAATTATATTTTTGATGGTAGCTTTGGGTATCATATGGTTGTTCTTATCTTATATTTTATTGTCACGGATTTGTTGTATTCTTCAGGAATAACCTTACTGATGAATGCCCTGAAAATCAATAACTTGAAGTAAAATGCTGTTAATTGGAATAAGATAACATAATGAACTATAAACTATTAGTTCCAATGATACTTTGTTTCTGTTTTGGACCAACATACTTACCTTCCCCTTTTGGTTTTTCCAGGAATGATAGCAGCTCTTACCAATGAGAGTGCTACTAGCAAATCAGTATATTTTGCACATTGTACATCAGAGATGATATTTATAACTCATTTATTGGCGGAAGAACCTGAGAAGCTTGCTGGGCCATTGCTAGCTGACACATATGTTACCTTGTTAAAAGGTCGTAATGCATGGTACGGACAAATGTTAGCCAAGGGGAGCCTAAGCCGAGATATGGGCGAGAACATCAGTGGCAAGGGAATGATTCAGGTACTGCTTGCGATTGATCCTAGAAACTGCATCTTTTAAGCAATTTATCCTAAAAAGGGCTGTTAGTCACATCTGCATGTATAATCTTGCATTATTTCTGTTGAAGTGAATAAGAAACCAAATTATGATTCTTTAATGAAACAAAGATCTTTTGATCAAGTGTTGCATCAATAAATCAGATTAGGCATATTAAACAATGTTCATCATGTTTATATGCTATTTGATTGAAATAAAGCATGAAAGTTATCTCAATTTGACATAGTGTATGGTTTACCATTTAATTTCATCTCATAACATGAGCAGAGTGTCCACAAGGTGCCCGTTGCAACTTAAGTTGTCTTACTAAATAATAGTTCTAAACCTGCATTTTCTCTTATGATTTTTTTTCTTCCAGGGTGTGTCTGCAGTGGGAGCCTTCTATGAAGTTCTGAGTCAGTCAAGCTTAAGTGTCTTACATCCTGACGTAAACAAGCCTGTTGCTCCAGTTGAGCTATGTCCCATCTTGAAGACACTTTATAAAATACTTATAACAAGGTAATTACTTAATTACCATACATCTTACGCATGATTGAACACAGATGCCTCAACATCAATGCAGAAACAATATGAGAACTTCCTTGCTACTTTGTTAAAAGAGCAAGTATGGTTATTGTGATCTATGAAATCTAATCCTTAGCTTGTAATATATTTGGGATTCAGGGAGCAGTCATCGCAAGCTATCCTGCAAGCGTTGAGGGATGAAACTTTAAATGATCCCCGGGAACGCATTGAGATTGCACAGACCCATGCTTTCTATAGGCCTTCACTTCTTAGCCAGCCTTGATTATTTTGCATTTTTATTTTATATAGAAGCAATTGTTAAATGAACATGTGAACAAAAATATGCATACTGGTTTCGCAATGAGTTGTGTATTGTCTTAATATATTGAAAAGCTCGAGTGAATGATTTTGTCTCAGCTTTTTGTCAGATTCGAAGAATATAAATTGGATTGTAAAAGCTGTAAATAATGCATAAATATGTTCCCCAGCTATGTTCTGGTGGTGCGAGTGTTTATTAAATATTATAGATGTCTTGTGTTTTAAAATTGAATAGAAACACAACAGCAATAGTTTTAAACATCTTAAATTCTCATATCTATTTTATGTTAAAAAGACGTATGCTTGAATTTGACACTACAAAAAAAGAACAACTTCAATTCATGGGATCATATGCTACTTCTTTGTATAATAACATTTTGTTTTTCAGATATTGTAATTATTTAACATGAAATTTCTTACTCTGGTGCAGCAATTACTTTTATATGTCATTAAGGGTGGTTTTTGACTTAAAATTCAATTCTTATTATATTTTTATAGAATTCAACTAATTGAAATGCACATGTAAATGAATGAATACACTCTTTTTATTAATCTACTTAATTATATGTATATATATATATATATATTATTTCAATTATTATTACTTAATTCGATTAAAAGTGTATTGAAGTCCAATGAAATCGTGGATGTATACCAAACCAAGACGTTGGCAGTATTAGACTAAAACCCGTTCGCCAGGCCAAAGAGAAGATAAAAGAGAGAGGGGGCAAACGCAAACGCTAACTGCAGGGAACAAAGTCAGCGTGCGGGCATTGGGCTCGGATGGTCTAGGGCTTAAAACAATGGCAGATTCTGGTAAACCATCCAACTTTGGAGATATTTTGAAGCCCTTCTACCAAAGAGCCTCTGCAGCCGAGGTTTGTATTCATTTTCTTCTCTTTCCCACTTTTATCTCGGTTTTCTTTTTTAATAAGAAAAAAAAAAAAACTAAAATACATATCTTAAATGGGTTATGTTGGAAATGTATAACTACGAATGATATCTGTTATATATTGATGGATGTTTAACAAAATAAACTTTTTAACTGGGTTTAAGAATTTGAAGTTGTTACTGAATCGGGTCAATGTGCTTAGGGTTTTTTTTTCTTAATCTGTCTTAGTCATCCTTACATTTCTGTTTTTTTTCTTCGGTTCCACGCGAAATAATTAACTTGAGGAGTACCTTCAGAGCAAATGTAGACCAAAGAGCATAGATTGAAATCCAGAATGGTCCTCGGTAGAATTTGAAATCGGATGATTTTTTTAAAAATTTGATAAGATTTTGTTAAACAGTTAATTTGTTGTTGAGTTACTGCTTTTATGTTTCAATGATGCTTTTATGTTTCAATGATGTATGCTTTCGTTTTAGATTCTTTTATATGTTCAAAAAAAAAATAGTTGCAAAAAAGTATAGGAGTATGTGATTATGTTGAGCTTGTTACAGCAGTTCTACTTTAATTTGTAATTGTAGAGGTGACAATTCGGATTATCGTGTCATGTCGTGTTGTATTCATTTTGTATCAATCTGAATCCGATTTGTTTATTAATTGTGTCAAAAAAGTCAAATACAGATTCGATTAGTTTATTAAATGGGTGATTTGGATACGATTTGCTTAGATACGATTAATAAACAAATCATAAACGAATCATAAATGAATAGTAAATGAATTATTTTACGAATTATAAATTAATTGAGACGATTCTTTTATTTGTTTATGATACGAATTCGTTTAAAATAAAATTTTAATTGTTTACAACACAATTATTAAATGGGTAACACAAATTAAACCTGTTTATTATTTGTGTCAAAATTTTCAAATTCAAATCCATTTATTTGTTTCAAATTCGTGTCAAATAATTATATCATAACCCATATTGCCACTCCTATGCATTAGTAGCTTCTTTAGGCAATTGGGTAGATGTTAAGTTTTCATGATGTGACAAGTGATTATTTTCATTTTTTGAGGAAATGCTTTTGTGTACATTTTGTCTTTGTGATAAGAAATTTCGTTTGTTAAAATTGTAACTTATGGTTTGAGAGTGAAAACGTATAATTGAAAAGTACTTGTTTTGAAGATCATGCAAAAAGCTTGATTCTTATTACTCATTTTTATGATATATAGGATTGCAAACTTTTTTGAGTTATTTTGTTTTTATTATTGTAATCCTTGGAAATTTAGCTCGGTTTTTGTGTGAGATGAAAGTAATTGCAGATGTCAGCTGCATGTAAATGTTTGTAGTGCCCAAATTGAATTTGCATGCACTAATTGGGCAGAGTAATTGTCAGAAAGTAGGTTTAAGAACATATGAATTGAAATTCATTGCAGAAACTCAGAAAGTTTTATTTATTTATTTTTATTTTTGTGTACATGTACATTTGCCTCTATCGACAACTTTGTGTTGCTACTCAATTATCTTCTCGGATGAGTTTTCTCATCATGGTTGTATGGTTTTCATAATGTACTAGAAATTATTATTTTTATTTCTGGACACTTGCTGCATGTGGTTGAGAAGAAATTCTCACAATATCCTCTTCTATCTCTTGTTTGATTGAAAACAATTTGTTATGATGGCAATTATATCTTGAGAAGTTTTTCAGAATTTTTCAATGGGCTCACTGATATTAGTTTGATCTTCAATTTCTAGGAGAACTTTGTCATTTATCATTCACTGGATCTGGAAGAAGATATAATGCACTCAAAAATTTATTCTTTTCTACGAAAATTCTCTCTAGGAAGCTATAAAAAATAAAATTAGCTGCCAGACACTGGCAAAACAAAAATTAAGTACTAGACCTTCCATGAACGGCACAATTTTTTTTGTGCGAAAGCCTCATCTAATTTTCTATCAATTGCAGCTTCTACATAGACGAGATTTGTAGTTTGTCTTCACCACTACTGTATCTCATGCACCAAATTGGTCGACATTGGTGGACCTGCATAGAATTAGTTTTGTTGCAACTCTACTATTCGTTGGCTTATGAGGTGCTGATGGATAATCCTGCTCTGCCTTCTCTAACTTTTCCAACTACTTGGAAACAACCTCCATACTGAGCCTTGGTGGGATAAAAAGTAAATACCTTATGACCTTGTCTCAAGTTTTCATTCTTGATATGGTACCAGTGGCTACATTAGACTTTTGACCACCATCTTTTCAGTAATAGAATTCTGCTGATCTCGGTTAATCTGAATTTCTTCCTTCATCTCCCTCCCAGCTCTTTACCATATATAATCAAGATGAAAGATTAAAATAAGAATAGAAGAAACTGGAGTTATGATATGTGATAGGCTTTTTGATTTAAACTGAAACCTTGTTTCATTTGTCTCATTTTCATCTAGGAGTGGCTGTACTTTTTTTTAAAGAAAATCGGTTGTTAATAATTAAAATCTAGTTCATGCCTTGATGAATAATATGTTTTCAATTATTAGGATATGTTGAATTTATTTTTTTAAAGTGCACTCAAAAAGGAATTCCACCGGAATAGTGATGACAATGATGATTATTCTGTTAAAAATTCAGCTCTTTTTCTATTCTTTGTAATGTCTTACTGACTATTGTGTAATTTAAAGGACTGCTTGTCAAGGCTCGAAGCTGTCCTTGCAATGAAGAAAGGTATGTCATAAGGTACTGAATTTGACTAAGAGTATTGACATGGCTAAATCAAGGTCCTGACTTTATTACCCAAATTTGGAGTCTCATGTAGGTGCTGGAGACGAGGAACTTTTGAAAACTATAAGTGAACTCCAGTTGAAGTTAGAGGATGCAAACACAGAGGTAGTTTTGGAAAGGAAGAAGGTAAATGCATGTTCTCATTTTTTTTCTTTTTTGGGTTTTGAGAGTGATATAGAGAGTTGCAACTTTTTGACTTTGACTTGCAGGCTGAGAAGCTTGCTGCAGAAAATGAAAAACTCAAATATCGTGTGAAACATATCATGCAAGCAGTGAAGGAGGCTGATATCAAGTTGGAGAGCATGTGAGGTATAATAATTCTCAGCAGTTATTTTCACAGTTAATATTCTGATTATCGAATGCTTTTATTTAATTATTGGGGGTATGACATTAACGTAGACTATTAAAGCACTTCAGTATTTTCTTGTCTGAAAAAGTTAGGAGGGTTTCTTCTAGGATCATTTATGTGGTGTAAACGGAGCTAAATAGAAAGGATCAGATTGGAGGCTGATCTCAAGTTGTCGGCTTAACAGAGACTGTTAAAAAATCATTTCAAAACAAGTATGTTTTTGGTTGCTGGGGATCGAATTAAGTTCTATATAATTTGTTTTTTATCATCAGTTTCACAGCAATTATTTGGAGCAAAATACTATCAAACAACTATAGAGACAAACAAAGTCAATGAGACTGCATAAAATTGATTTTCCTGATAACAACTATAGATAGCATAATTTGTTTTTTATCATCAGTTTCACAGTGCACAATACTATAAAAACAACTATTGAGACAAAGTCAATGAGACTGCGTAACATTGATTTTCCTGATAACAACTATATATATATTCAAATAAAAATAGAAGATCTGATAGTCTAAATTTCATTTTTAGATTCTGACAGGTAACTGAGTTGAGCACCCAAATACTGGTGTTAGAATGTTCATTATCAGCAAAAACTGAAATAATATCTCTGGAACTTATTCATTTATAGGCCCCGTCCTTTGTCATTGATCCTCCTCTCGGCTGTTGCAACAGTGTGATAAATTACTGTTACTATACATAAACATGTTTTCCACTAGGGTGGTTTGCTCATGACATTTATTTTTATCCATTTCCATGTGTTCATCTTTGACCATGATGGATGTAATTTCTTGGGTTTCTTCTGGTTAGGATTCCGAAGCAACTGCACCAAATATCCCAATTTCTATTTGTGTTTCATGACAAATATACAATATTAGAGGTGATAATTTGGATAATTGTATCGTGTTAGGTTATAATTGTATCGTATCAAATAGAAATCAATTCGAATTTAATTTATTTATTAATCGTGTTAAAAAGTCAAATATGAATACAATTTGTTTATTAAAAAAGTTATACAAATACGATTTTTTTAGGCACAATTATTAAACGGATTATATTTATATTTGTTTAGACACAATTCGTTTAATTATGATTCATTTAGACACAATTAAACGATTAAATATGATTCGTTTAAACATTAATTTAGGCATGATTTATTTAATTTTAAAAATTTTAATTAAAAAAATAATTAAAATCTATTTTTAAAAAAAACAATATTATCTTCTAATATCTATAGCAAATTTGAAGTATTATTGTTCAATGGCATAACAAATTACACAAAAATAATAAATGAAGACAAGCTAAAAATAATAATCTCATCAACAATACAATAAAATCTATATTCATTTAAATTTATTCCAAGTATAAAAAATTCAGATTTCACATCTACCAAATAACAACATAAATCACATTATCTAATAAATTTTAATCTCAATTTCTCTCCAAAATAGCAATTAACAATATAAGCAAATCAAGTTTCATACACAACATCATCATTCATAAACCCTAAGTCACAATTAGTAAAAACTAACAAAATAAACAAATTCAAATCTCAATTTTTCTCAAGTAACAACATAAATAAATTAAAAGAATTTTAAAAAATAAGTATAAGTGTGTAATAATTTTAAATAGATAGTAAACGAATTCATATCATAAACAAATTAAGATAATCTTTTTAAAAAATAAGTATAAATATATAATAATTTTAAACGAATCGTAAATGAATTTGTGTCATGAATAAAAAGATTGTCTCAATTTATTTATAACACAAATTTATTTACGATTTGTTTAAAACAAAAGTCTTAAAAAAAATAACCGAATTTAATAAACATAATTATTTAATAGGTGACACAAATGCGATGCCCCTAAATATACCCTTCTGTTCATACTAGTTTTTCGAAAGGAAGGGGCTTTGCAAAAACAAAGTCATTGTAGTCGAACATGGTTGACATTTAACTAGTTAAAAGGCAAATGCACGAAACCAAACTCCATTTACTTTGGTAAAGTGTTTTTCAGCACTCGGGTTTTGATTAAATCCCAGTATTTAGTGACAGAATTTTGTTTGTCACAGATTTGAAAGCGAGTCTTTTGTCATAATTGCTGAATTTCTAACACATTCGTAACTTACATTTGCCAATGGCTCGTAGAAGTCATTAATGTAATAATCCAATTTACTTGAAGTTTTGATTAATTGTGATGTTTTTATCGTACTTTAAAAATAAAGTTAAATATATATATATATATAT
>JAXCLQ010000015.1:9267376-9289355 GCA_035584115.1 Cedrela odorata
AAATATAAATAAAATATAAATAAAAAATAAGATGTATTTTTAGATTATACAAGTCGAAAACTGATCTGTAGACCAATTTTTCGGATTTACCGCCAAACCCTCGTCATCATTTACTTTTCACAGTAAAAATAGCTTTGCACTCGCAGTAATGACTGCCAACTGTAACTAACGACAACCACATTTACAATTACAAACCCGCTGAAAACGAAGGGTTGGCAATTTTAAGTCAAGTCTTTCTAAGTTTAAATTAATATAAAATAATATAATTATTAAATAATTAATAATTATATCTAATTCAATTTAAACTTTTTTGTTCATAAATTTATTAATAATTTAATTAATTATTTAAATAATTATAATATATTAATTTATTTATAATTAAATAAATTTATTTTTTATATTTTAAAAATATTTAATTATATTTATCATATTTTAAAATTATTTTTAATTATTTTTAAAATAAAATTAATTAATATTTAAATATATAATATTATAAATATTATAAAATATATTATAATATAAAAAATTAAATAAATAATATAATTAAAACTTATTTAATCGTTTAATTTTTGACATAATTATTAAATAAATTAAATTTAAATTAATTTTAATTTAATAATACACAAATACTATAATAAAAATTATAAGAAGCTGACGTACAAAAACACTTGGTGCACCGATAAAGTTTTGTGACAATTGAATTACCCCATTGTTCCCTATAAATTTTCATGAAATATTATCAGTCTTAATAGAACCATAACACAGTGTACATGCAAGTTTCATCACAAATATATTTATATATACATAATAACGTAAAATGATTTTTTTTTTCACATAATATCCTAAATAAAGTTGCATCCGCTTCCTAACACTTTTTTATTCTCGGTTTTGCATTGTGTTTAAGAAATGTATTAACTTAGAATCCTGTAATGGTGTCTAATGACGAAGCCATTCAAATTCCACAAGGCAATGAACTGGCCCCAGCAGAAATATTTACAAACCATGGACAAAAGGGAAGAAGACAAGATAACAAAATGGATAACCAATTTTTAAGCCCGCTTGTATTTTTAGCTACAACCTAAGTGATTGGCTATTCGTTCAATCAGATCACTTTTCCGAAGCTTAGAATACTTTGTTAGTTTTTGTGCCTTCGCAATGGTCCTCAGATCACCTACTTTCATATTTTTCAATTTACTAGTAGTAAAACATGATGATGCTACAGCCTCAGTGCAGGAATCAATTGAGTAGAATTCTGTGATCGAGAGATCATCCTTACCAGCACTATCATTTGGGTGACTGTGTGATATTGACAAGTCTGTTTCAAGAGTCAAACCTTTAATCTCCACAAGGATAGGCAAACTCGAATTCTTTTTTCTTTTCCTTTGCGGCTGTGAAATTAAAATGTGGCTGTTATCCAGAGCAACATCTTCAGCTTCATACTGATCGTCAGTAATTTTCTTCATTGCCTCTCTGTCCAAGCACTGATTTGAACTGAAATCAGAGCCACGCCTAGATTTCCATTGTCTCTTAGCTTTTGAAATTAAAGACGAACTAGAAACCAATTCAATGGAAAGAAAACCCAGTTCTTGAACACTAGGCGGATTTGACTCAATTTTCCTCTTTGCCTTTTGTTTTTGTGGGTTCATGGATGAGTCCAACTCGAACTTCTCATCATTAGCAGTAGTTTCAGCCATTTGAACTTCTTCTGATTGCACTTTTTCCTCATCAGGCTGTGCGTTGGTTGTATCTTTCTCATCTTGCAGCTCCAGAAAAAGATTTGAGGCAGAAAGTTCATTATCCGTCAGACCAGCTTTTACAAACTCAACAGAATGTTGAGAGGGTTTTCTCTTCTCTTCTGCTTCTGAAGATGAATATGAAGAATCTATCTTCTCAGTCAGAGTAAAATTTGATTCTTTAATGCACCGGTTACGCATAGACTTCTGATCCAAATCACACAGTTTTTGATTCATGTCATGGTATCTGCCATTTGCCTTCCTGAGAGTACCTAAACTAGAATCTGAGTGATTTCTCCTCTGATTGAGACCAGTTGTATTTCCCAAACTACGACTAATATCACACTTTCCAACTTTAAACTGCCTGGCAGTAACAAATGCAGAACCAGAATTACTTCTCCTTTCACAAGGGCCAGTTGCATGTTGCAAAGCACCAGGACTAACATCGGATTTTCCACCTTTTTCCTTCCTGGAAATAGCCAGGCTGGAATCAGAATAATTTCTTCTCCCACTAAGGCTGGACATATGTTTTGAAGCATCAAAACTAGTATCAGAACTTCCACCTTTTGCCTGTCTAGAAGTAGCTAACCAGGAATCTGAATTATTTCTCTTCCCAAGGAGGCCAGTTGAATGGCTTAACACATTGTTATTAGTATTTTGCAATAAAATATTTGAAGGCTGCTCAGAGAAAAACACAATATGAACTCATTAGAGAAGCAAGGTAAGCTAATCAGAATGTGTGACTAGTAGTTACTATGCTGTGTGCTAGCAATTGGATCTTATAGTTAGCATTGGTGCAAATTTAATATAGAAAATAGCTTCTTGTACCTTATCTGCTTTTCGAGGATTTCCTTTGCCTTCAAGATTTGAAGATGATTCCAAAAGTTTAATTCCAGCAGTGGAAGTAGTATGAGATGTGCTGACTTCCTCATTTCTACCAACTTTCGAATCTGACTTCCACATTGTTGTCACCCCCTTGTCAAGGCCAGTTTCATGTCTACAAGCATTTGAATTTGAGTCTTTGACAACAGCATTTACCGGCTGTTCATTGTAGAAGGAAAAAATCAGTTAGAAATAGTCAGTTTATAATCCAAAGGCCAACATAGTGGCAAAAGTCAGATCCCTGACTGCGGGCTGTTTATATCCTCTGTGTGCAAACCTGAACTTCCTTTTCCAGTACATGATCCTAGTAATCACTAAACTAACTTTTATTATAATGAGAGCAGAGAAGAGGGAGCTGCTAGTTAGTACCTTCACCCTTTCACTAAGATTTTCACTCTTTCCCATTGGTTTCAATGATGGATCTGAGATAATAGCACCTGCTCCAGATGAAGAACTGTTTTCTTCAACTTGTTCACTTATAATTTTTGGATCTGTACTGCACAGAATTTTCTTCTTCTTGGATTGGCTAGCCACATGTTTCGAAGCATTTCTACAGAAATACTTGAACTTAATACCTGCAGGCTGTCCACAGTCCTCAACACACACATAATCATTACTTACTTCACAGACGCTCATAATGTAAACAAAAGGGGCAGATAAACTAGTGAAAGGTGTTTGTGAATTTATATACAAGAGAACATGAAGCTGCAAATGACCATTTCTAATAAGATTATCAAAAATTAAGAAACCAGCACGTAATCATCTCTTTCAGTTAGTATAATACTCCAATGTGCCGGTTTGATCAGAAATTTTGTTACTTATTTATGTTTAACAGAAAGATTTTCTTATTAAAGTTTCAAGTTACACGGTGTAGATGTTTCAGAAAATACACCCCTACAGTCAGTGAGTGCTTAGTATTACAGTTGGAAATATGAAAATTCTGAACTTTGATTTCTCAACAAAACACCCAAATTTGTTTTTTCTTGTTAGCCTTTAAAGTTCACAACTACTTGAAAAATTTTAAGATGACATAAATTATTGCAGAGAGAAAGCAAAGTACTTGAACCTTAACCATGTCTTGATTATGTCTCTTTTTAACTGAAGACTTCAAAGATAAATTCTGGAACTTTTTTTTGTCCTTGGGAGAAAAACCTGGTTCTCTGGCTTCCTCTGCACAAGGACTTTTTTTGTCAAAGCTGCTCAATTCTTTCTTATTGTCACCATGAACAGCTTCCAGTTTCAAAGACTGATGACTGGAATTTTTAACATTACCATTTACAAGCTGTTCATAATTAAAAATAAGGAGTTAAGAGGCATAAATCAGTAAGACTGCAAAACAATGAGACATTGCTACGTAATCACAAATAGTATGACAAAATACTTGGGTGCTTGAACAGATTTCGGCGCAAGAATATATATGCTTTAAATCATGATTTCAATCATTCATGTGCTGATACCCAACCTTGAAGTTTTCAATCATGAATCATCAGAACAATCATGTGCTTAGAAAAGCATCAAGTGAAAGAGTTTCCCATACCTTAACTGTTTCTGAATGGCTTGCTCTTTTCTCTTGAAGCATCAAAGACTTCTTTAAGATTGCACCATTTTCTGTCGGAGTAATGCTGGGTTCTTGAATTTCCTCCTTTACAATGACATAAGGATCAGAATTACTAAATTTTGTGCTCTCTTCTAAAAGTTCAGCTTCCTGTCCTGGAGGATCAGAGCTGTCTAAGACAGCTGCATCCACTGCCTGTTCATTCTTGAAGGAAAAACATATAGTATACCACGTTAGCTCATGGAAGAAAATGTATAACATGCAGATTTTGTAACAAAAAACATATGAGAACAACATCGAAAGGAAATAGAAAGGGGAAAAAATCAATGTACTGACAAGAAGATAATGAGGTCATGCATAACAAAATTAGAGTTAATCATCAGATGGAGACTCTATACTAGTGAAATAATTTTATAAAAAAAAAAAACACCGACCTTTAAATCAATCTATCAGAGGTTCTTAAAATTCCGTCTTTTTTTCCCCAGAAATACTAAAGAATTACAGAAAAATTCTGACACGAAACACCCTTGTGACTACCAAGCAATGGAGAACCAATACGCCAAATCAGCTCAAGCATCTAGTGGAATTACATAACTGGAACCCATAAACTATATTATGGTTGGTACTTGGTATTCTGAAGTTGAAATCACAAAGTAAAGTGCAGGAATATGTATAAGGATAAATAACTTAAATGAACCTCCACAGGTTTCCCATATCATCCTTATTTAAGTTCAGACAATATTCTCATTTTAAACAATGGGGGAATGACTACTAGTAGATTTTCAAGAAATGAACCTGCTTATGTTTCTCTTGGAAGTAATCATTGAGTAGAGCCTTAACTATTTCATGTACTTTCTCGGCGGGTTTTCTATGAGTCAACAAACCGACCTCAACATCGTCTTTGTCTTTATTCTTCAAATTCCTTACTTCAATATAAAGATAATCAAACTTTTTTCTCAAATCATTATAGCATATTTCAGACCATTCATCGTATTCCTCCCAGGCTAATTCACTTTGAAGGAATACCAAATCTTTTTCAAGTTCATCAATTTCAGCATCTGCTTTTGTGATCATGGTCGTCAGCACTTGTATGCAAAATTTCTCATTCAAAGCATCTTCTTCTATCACATCTACAACATCGAAAATAACAAAGAGAAGATCATTCTGTTAATATGTGAGTATAACAGTTATATTATGAACCTAAATACACAACTACAACGGAATCGAGAAGGTAAGGAACATTATTACCAAACCCATAACCAAAATGAAAGTCACATATCCACCCAGATCGCGTATGGCAAGAAGCATCTTGTGGAACTGAAAATGCATCATTCAGTTCAAATTCCATGAAGTTTGTATGTCTATCCTGAAACCCTGAAATTCAAACAGCAACAACACTAAGATTCCCCACAAAATACAAAGCAAATAGGAATAATTGAGTAAGCTGAAAGTGGAAAAATTGAGATTTCAGAGAGAAGCAAACCAAAGAATTAACAAAATTGTAGAAAGTTGCTTTTTATAAATAAAATGGCAAATTACAGTTTATTTTTTATTTTTTAAAAAAGAGAGAGGCAAATAATAATAAGCTATAATATTTGATAGGAACAAAATCAATACGGGTTGCAAGTAAAAAGTTTACACAAATCGACATCTAAACAATGTACTCAGAAAGATGAGGCGAAAACACAGAGAAAATTATACCATAATCAAATTTAAACTGGAAAAACAGAAAGTAATAATTAAACTAAAATGCAGGCCCTCAAAAGCAAAAGAAAATTTTATATTCAATAAATTTAGTAAGGGAAAAATAACAAGTTGTAATCCAATAAATAAATAAACAGACAGACAAGGCACTTCTCTTTAATTTGTCAGCTCCGCCATCCACACTAATAAACATTGCCATCCAGCTGAACTTGATTAAACCTCAATTAATATAAATTAAAACAATTTTAAACAATTTTCACCTCACGTCCCGAAAAATCATCCGACAAAATGAAGAATAATTGCTGCAACATACAAACGGATGAATGCACATCAGACAGAGAGAATATAAGGGGGATGTGGGTTATCTAGGAAGCCAAGCAGTACGAAATAGAGAGTAATTGAAGTTGCCGCTCCCTTTGATTGAGCTAATACGCATTCTGACAGACATTTCTAGGGTTTCGAGATCTCGAAGTTTACTCCTTTTTTTTTTTTTTTTGAGAGAAAGAGTGAGTGAGCGAGTGAGCAGTTGTTGTCTTTTTGCAAAAAGGCTGCTGTGTGTAAGCGACTACACTCTTTTGGAGAGGGAAAGTATGTGGACTCATGTAATAAAATGATTTATGGAGGGCAATTTTATAAATTAAAGACACGTGGTGGACAACGGGCATTTGTGGCCACGCTCTTCGAAGCCGCGTTGATGTTGTGGGGCCAACGTTTTTGACACTTGTGCATGCAAAAAGAAATTGGCAGAGTCGTAACCGTTGATATGTTGACTTGCCAAATTGCAGAATCTGGTGGGGTCTACCGTGTGGGACAAAGAAATCTAGTGTTGTGGATTCATCGAACAGCCGCCGTTTCCAGTTTAATCAAACGGTGGCTCAGGATGATGATGCAAGCCAGAAAATGAGAATTGAACAGTGGTAAGATGGTAAATAAAGGCGATTTGTAGGTGCATTTTCAATGTACGAAACTTCATTGGATGCTTTTCTTGGAATATCTACGGCCGTAGATGCATCGGCAAGCATTTATAAATAATCACTAACGCGTATGGAATGTCTAGTCCAGAAAATTCATTACAAAGCGCCGGACTGATCGCCTTACCGATCATATATATATATATATATATGTATATAAATTATAGGAATTTTCATTCATTTATATTTTCATCTATCTCAAAAAAAACTTGTATAAACTCCAGACATAGGCCATTGATCATGCTGGTACGAGCACCAATATGGTCATTGGGTCGGGCCGGTATAAATGACTCGTGTTTGTATGGTCTAACGTGACTGGACCTAATTTATGTCCAAAAACAGTACGATGTAAACTATTTTATTAAGCATTAGTGTTAATTTGTACGGTGTATACTAACATATTAGGTACCATTATTTATTTATTTTTACAAATTTAAAATTAAAAGTATTTATATTTTATTTTATGTGAGATGTGATATTTTTATTTATTCAATTATGCGACACATCACGTGACGTCTTCGTCATGTTACATCAAATCTATCTATAATAATTTATTTATTTTCGTACATTCTATCCTCGTAACTATTTAGAGATTTACCTCTAACATGACAATTTCTTATTTAAGCATACAATACAAGTTTTGGGATATATATTAATGAGATTGCAATCAATAAGTCAATCAAAATTATTATAAATTATAACTTTTGTAAATCTTATTCATAAATTTAATAACATTATATATTTTTCTTTAAATATATATATTAACATATAATTTATCTTATACTTTCACAAGATGAAGCTCATATGACTATGCAAACTTAATTATATTATAATATGGTTATGGTAATGAGACTGTTTGATCTATGTATTATTTTTTAAATTATTCATGGTCATAGAATTATAAGGTAGAACTCCTATAGTACCGTCAAAACAGATACATATTTTGCATACTTATTGAGAGGGTGTCAAATTTTATTTGCCACTTATGTAGAAACACTAATACAAATATGTAGGTGCTCATTATAGAATAAGTTCATTGAATTGATCAATTGCAAGAACATTCAAATGGTAATCTTACTTTGTCAATTAGGAGTTATGGACAATAATGATGCTAGTGATTTTTAATGAGTTTGCTTAAGTTTTAATTCTTATAATTTTTATTAAAACTCTATTTACCTCCTTCTTAGGTGTGGGCCAACACTATATGGAATATCTTGGAGAAGATGATCAGGAAATTCTACTTGGTTTGAGTACATGGAATTGACTCAAAGAGATTACTTGAAGCCATGAAATCGAAGATTGATTTCATACACTCAAATCAAGTTTGGAACTAGGTAAAGGCACTTGAAGGCATAAAGCCTATAGGTTACAAATAAGTCTTTAAGAGAAAGATTGTAGTAGATAGTAAGGTTTAGGGATGATAGCGGATTGGGTTTATGATGGATATATTTAAATTCGAATCTGCATCCACATTCATAAAAAAAATTCAATACTATACTCGTACCAAACCCATAATGGGTTTGATAATTTATTACCACACCCACCCACTTAAATGAGTATTTAACATTTATCAAACCCGGGCAAATATATGCGGATTAGCGGGTTTTTAATATAATTTTCGGTATTAATTCAAAATAAAATATATCACTCACATAAAATTAGAGAAATTTATGAATTAATAATGATAAATAAAAAAATTAGAGATATTAATTTTGGGATATTAATTTATGTAAATTTGAAATTCAAAGTTAATAAATTATATTTAATATTATCAACTCATTATTTTTTATCTATCCTTGAATAACATGCATCAATTGTTTAAAAGTTTATATATATATATATATAAATTAAATTATTTAATTTAAGTTGAAGATATTAATTAGTTTATATATTTAATAATTAAAGGAAATAAATAAATATGTATTGTATAGAAAGATTGTTATAGAATAAAAATATTTTTAAAAAATGATTGACAATGAAGTAGTATAATAAATAAATAGATACAATTAGATGTAGACAAAAAAATAAGGATATTAATATCAAAACGATGTCATTTTGATAGTTTTAAAAAAGATATTCACTAATATACCTACAAATTGCATACCAAACTCGTACCATAAAGATTGGGTAGGAGTGGGTTTGCGGGCATAATTGCTATCCCTAGAGAGATTGAAACTTATAAGGCTAAACTAGTAGCTAAAGATTATCGTCAGAAAGAAGGTATTGATTATGATGAAATCTTTTCATCAGTTGCTATGCTTAATCTATTAGGAATTTATTGGCAATAGTTGCACTTTATTACTTTTAGATTTGATAGATGGACATGAAAATAACTTTTTTTAAAAAAAATAAAAATATGACTGAGGATATGTATATAATATAACCTGAGGGTTTCACGACCATTAATGAGCCAAATAAAGTGTGCAAGCTTAATAAGTCCATTTTTACGCTTTAACAAGATTCTTGAAGATGGAATATTTGGTTTGATGAAGTGATAAAATCATTTGACTTTATCAAAAACTTGGATAAACTATGTCTCTATAAAGAGACTAGTCAGAGTAAGATAATTTACTTGATCTTAAATGTTGATAACATATTATTAATTGGTAACGACATATAGATGTTGTAATCAGTCAAATTATAGTTGTCAAAGTGCTTTTCCAAGAAGGTTCTAAGTGAATCATTCTATATTTTGTCGATAAAGATGTATAAAGATAGATATCGTAGGATTTTAGGTTTGATTCAATTAACATACATAGATAAAGTACTAAAACGATTTAGTATGGAGAATTATAAGAGAAGACTTATACCGATGAGTCAAGAAATTCAACTCTCTAAGAAGCAATCCCCAAAAACTTATAAATAAATATATATATATATAGAGAGAGAGAGAGAGAGAGCTTATGAATATGATTCCATATATGTCATCTATTAGATCTATAATGTACATCATGCTATGTATGAGGCTTATTATAGCGTATATTTTAAGTGTTATGAGCAGATATCAAGCTAATATAGGTGAGAAATGTAAAGCAATGAAAAATATCATGAAGTACTTAATAATGACTAAGAATATGTTCTTTATATATGAAAAAAGAGACTTAAAGCTTGAGAGGTTCTTAGATTCAAATTTTCAATCAGACGTTGATAATAGTAAATCCAACTATGGGTTTTGGATTCATGCTCAATAATGGAGAAGTGAGCTAGAAGAGTTCCAAGCAAGAGATCTCTACAGATTTCGCTTGTGAAACGGAATATATTGTTACATTTGCTACGGAAGCTGTTTGAATGAGGAAGTTCGTCGCTAAACTTAAAGTGATTTCATCCATCTTTAACCCAGTCTTGGTAGTGAAAACTATAAGGTTATAGTCAAGCCAAGAAACTAAGGTCTCATCTTAAGTCCAAACATATTCTGCAACCCTATCACATAATTAGAGAGATTATTGATAGAGGGGATGTAAAAATTGAAAGGGTGTCAATCGAGAATAACATAATAAATTCATTTACTAAGGTGCTTTCACAAAAGGTATTCGAGAGGCTTATTGAGAAGATAAGTATCTTATATTGATAGGGTTGTAACTGATAAGCCAATTAAAATTGTTTTAAATTATAACTTTTGTAAATCTTATTCATGAATTTAATAAGATTATATATTTTTCTTTTAATATATTTTGAAAAATAATTCATCTTATACTTCCATAAGATGAAGTCTATATGATTATGCACTTTTAATCATGTCATAATAATAAAACTATTTAATTAATGTATTATTCTTTAAATTATTCCTAGTTATAAGACTATAGGGTAGGGCCAATATGGTATTGCTAAAAGTGTCGAATCTTATTAGCCACTTATGTAGATATTCTAATTAAGAATTTTCTGTAGCAATAATGCTAGTAATCATTTGACCTGAGATATCATGATTATCTTTTGTAAAAATCATCATGCTTAGATGCTATTATACGAGATTCACAAGTTGTAGATTCTTAATAGAATGGTTGTTGGGTATGATCTAAATCACATGTTGTATGAGTGTACAAGATGAAATATGTTATCCTTTATAAGAAAAAAAGATGTTTTGTGTGAAAGATAGAGTCATAACTTTAAAAGTCTTCAGCCAAAGTTAGGTGTGAATTAATAAAGAGTTATTAATGTCATCCATCGAGTTATAGATCCAACATTCAAATATATAGTATTGGATATTAGGGATTTGACACTAAACCATACCCCTAATCTTGTCAAGTATTAGATGACAATATGATTGAATAACATGGTAATTATTGCGAAAAAAATTTATTTGATGTGCTTATCTATTTCATTATTATATGGGGATCATGATATATTGCTATATGTCAATTATAGTTATGAAAAAAATTACTTTTTTGGTTATATGATAACCAATGACATATATGATTAAAAGAATTTAATTGGTGGAAAAAAAATTCATTTTTATGTCTATTGCCATCTTCATAAAGAACCTATGAGGCCATATACAAACAATAGATATATCGTTGTTTAAATTTTGAAAGTTGACTAAAATGAGTATTTTTGTCATTTCAAAATTAGAAGTCTTAGAGAGTAAGTTAGCATTTGTATGAAAACCATATGATGTCTTAGAATAAAGGTCACAATTAATTCTATTTTTATTACGTAGTATAATGTTACAACATTAGATGTTTTAAGATAAAATAAAATATTTTAAGACAAAGAGTTTTCTTAATTAGATGGTACTAAAAAATAAGTATTATCTTAAATTAAGACAAATAGTTGTCTTATAAAATAATGTCTTAAAATATTTAAAATTCAAATTGTTTGAATTTTTTTAAAAAATATTTTAGTAACATTATTTAGATAATTATCTACAAATTATTTAAAATAATTTTTTTATCATTATCTCTTTTCTTTTAAATTTTGAATTTTTATTTAAAAGAAAATGTAATAAAGTTATCATTTAAAAAAAAACTAAAATGATAAGCATCACAAGGGAGATCGTATATTTTGGCTTTTACCCACAAAAAATATAGTGATTAAAAAAAGAAAAAAACAAAAAGATTGAATTTTATGAGTATAGTGATTTGAAGTGTTGAAATCACTATTTGAAGAAATTTACAAGATGTTACTCTATTAGTGTGGACTAATATAGAGGGTGATTAAGACTTCAAACATTTCAATTAAACTAAGATCAATCAAACGATGGAGTAGAAACTAAGTTATACAATTATTCGTTGGTAGTATTATGCACCTTTTATTATTTTTACACTTGTTAATTTATTTCTAAAAAATTTATGGGTTGTGTATTAATAAATTTACTTTAGGGTTTCTCTTTATAATTATAATTTTAAATTTTCACTGCTTATGTGTGCCAAGAAACCCAATAGAAATATGAACAAGAACTTAGGTTTACATTGATAAAACTTGTCACGAGCCTAGTGTTTACCATAAATGCAAAAGTTAGCCACTTATACCTTCTAAGCTCAGGACCAATTCATGTTGTATACAATGTAGGACATAACAATGGGCACAATTCGTTGTTGTGTTGTATTGGACCTACGTTTCAGGCATGAGAAGAGCCTTGCTTGGTATGAGTCGATCCCAACACAACCCGTTTAAATAAAAAAATTAAAAATTATTATTATTATTATTATTATTATTATTAGACATGCATCTTTATACGCAAGACATACATCCTTCATGTAAAGAGAGACGTGTCTCTCAATATTTTAAAAGTTAAAAAAATAATAAAAAAAAGAGAGAAAAATACATTTTTATTTCTACACCAGGGTCACAGGATCATGTGTTTCTTTTTTTTTTTTTTGAGAGAGAGAGAGAGAGAGAGAGAGAGAGAGAGAGAGAGAGAGAGGTGTCTCTTATTATTAAAAAGAATTAAAGAGTGAAAAAAAAAATCTCTTTTTGTATGCCCCTTGTATAGGGAGAGACATTTCTCACACTTAAAAAAATAAGAGACTTAGTTGTTTAATAATTAAAAAAATAATAGATATCTATTAATAATTAAAAACGTAAGAAATAAAAAATTATTTTGAAGAAGGAGAAAGAGGACTATCATGTTCTCAATTTCATTACTATCATTTGGGCAATTTTTTTTTGTTCTTATAATAATCGTCAATTTTCTTTTTTTGTGTTTAGTAAGCGAAGGTTTTAGTAGGGATGACTACGAAAAAAAAAGAGATTTGTCTGTAGATTTAAACATTTATTTAAGTTTCGAGGTAGGATATATGTGTTTTGTTTTGTGCTAGAGAGAAAATCTTTTGTTTGTTAATTTGGATATTTAAATTTTAATGAAAGAATGTGGTATTTTTTTTTTTTCATTTAGAAAAGTTGAGTGAGAATGTATGATTTGATTTTAAAATTATGTAATAATTTGGATGCAAATACGGATTCTATCTTTTTTATATAAAGAAGATAATTTACTATTTTTTTTTTATGTAATAAAACTTTTAATTTAGTCTTCCAGATTGAGTTTGAGACCCGACAAGGTACAGTGTCCAGTATGATATGGGCTGTGACACTCGAGTCGTGTTTGAACCTATCAAAACACTACTTTGTATGGGCTTCATTATTTGCGCTGTGCCTGTCCAACTCATTTACCATGTCTAAATTAAACTCCTTTTTTTTAAAAAAAAGGCCTATTATCCTTTCTTTATTGAACATTAGTGAAGAATTCCTTATTCGTGGCAACTCTCTTCCTAGCCATGATCTCACCGGGATTTTCTCGTCAGGATGAAGCTGCTGCGGCGCCGTTGCCTTTTCTCAGTGAACTCTTTCCTTCAGAGCTTCTCAATGTCCTGCAGGATTGCTCAAACACTTAGAGCAAGAGAACATTGTCTTGCATAGAGTGCTTGGTAACGATGCAATGCCTGATGATGTACGTTGTGCTCAACTAGTGCACATGGGAAGAGATTGCTATGAAAGCATATTGAAATTCTTTGTTTTGTTTCACCGGTGCGGGTAATGGGTTGAAAATTTATCCAAAGAGCAAGCAGATATTTGATACTTGTTTTTATTTCAGAAAATCTAAATATCCATGAAAATGGTTGAATAGCATCCCATTGATTCCTTATTTTTACATATTTATTTAAAAACTCTGTTCCATACACCTCGTCTTAAGACATTTTCTTTCCAAACTTTTTTCTTATAGATTCTTCCCTCATCGGGTAAGGGATCCTAGTAACGGGAAGAACCAATACTTCCATATAAAAGAAGCTCAAGTTCACAGCAGTTGGTACAAATGTACAAAGCATGCGAGTTAACACCATTAACGAATATCAGAGACAAAATTCCTCAAATATATGGTATTCATAAAAAATCAGCATATCACTTGATGTGAGATGGATCCAGAAAAAGGGGGTTCAAGTGACAAGCATCCCAATTCTGTCAAGTTTTACATTTCAACAAAATTCAGTGCTTCTAACGTCTTCTCAAGTTCCTCCTAACCGCAATTTTCCAACTACAGAGATTCTGACATCTACAAAATTTGGCCATAGACATAATCAAATCAAATACTAGGAAGGCCACTCAAAAGGAGCATTTTTGCTCACCATGTTCACATACTATTGGAATGGGGTGAACACGGTTCCCTTTCTCAACTTCCTGCCATCACCAGTAATTCTCTTAAATTGGGAATAAGGATTGAACCACCAGATGAAGATATCCTTATTTCCCGCTCCTAAAAATTGGCTTCAATGGTGCTCAAAGAACTAGAGTTTGAGTATAAGGCCAATTGGACAATGATCACTACCAATAACATCTGGAACAATGTATGAATCATGGACCTTGTCAGCTAGGGATTCTGAGACAAGGAAGTAGTCAAGCCGCCACCCTGTTTCAGAATCCAATCCAGTCATATTAGAGAACAATGAAAATGGAATGAGGAGTATAATAAGCATTTAACTTTTTACGGGCATTAAAATAATAGTATTTTTAAGGCAAAATAATTATCCTGTAATTGGAAAACTCTTGAAAGTATGAAAGTATTTTAAAAATGTAATACAGCAAACGAGAAGGAACAAAGTACTCTTTAAATACATCAAAAAATAATCATAGTATGCAGAAGTCACGTACCTTTATTGGTTTTGCGTCCACCATGCCGATAACCCCAATAAGTATAGCCAACAACATCAGGATGTTGTGCTCTAAAGGTGTCCACAAATCCCTTAGACAAGAAGTTTGTGCTAAAGGATTGCCTTTCTTCATCTGTAAAGCCAGCACTTCTTTTATTTCCCTACAAATTGATGCATATATTACAAAGCATAACTTAGCACTTTACAAACTGGAAGTGAGTTCTTAAATTTATAAAACAGAGCCTGCAGTAGTTAATATCACTACAGCATCCACCACTGCCCCCACAGCCTGAAAAAATAAAATAAAAATTCAATCACAGCATCAAAAGTTTGAATCACTTACGGCAGGGTTATAAATATCTATCTCTTGATGAGCACAGTTAAGATCCCCTGTCAAAATGACAGGCTTCTTCTTTTCCAGCTCCTGAATCATGCATGCAAAGCATCATAAGCATAAAGTTCACCATGGCACTTCAAAGATCTAACTATTTTATGAAGAGAAAACATAAATCAATATAGTCTATACCAAAGAAAGAAAGCAAGAAAAAAAAAAAGAATTTGCACCCTATTGGATGGTTGTGCATTGTCTAGAATTTGTGGGTTTACAACTAAAATGAATAATTAAGACTCTTATCTCTAAAGGAAGAAGCATACACACACAGAGATAACTCTCTAGCATGGATAACTTATGCACATGATATTCAGCAGTATAAACTAAGGGAGCACGCTTACTTTCATATAGTTGCTAAGAGATGGATCCCATTGTGTAATTCTGTATGACTAGAATTGAAAGCAAGAACATCAGTCAAAGAAAAAACTCTCTGAAAAAAGTAGGCTACCAACATATACGAGATGCTTAAGCTCATTACCAGTCTTCTCAAGCCATCTCCAGAATTTGGAACATAGCCACTTATTAAATAAAATGAATCAAACTCTGCTATCACAAGCCGTCCTTCACTGTCATGATCTGCTATGCCTAAACCATATGTGACTGAAAGTGGTTTTATCTGTTCAACAAGTGAATGAAATGCTTGCAATTTAAAATCAATCAGCAGATAGTTGAACACTGGATGATACAAATAAACACATGTCAACCATAAACGATGCTAACAACTCAAAGAAGATAATTTGTTACTGGGCAATTGATAAAATACACATTTTGCAAAAGAAACAGCCTACCAGCTGATAGCATAGATAAAGATTGTCACAAAATTTCAAAAATAAAGTAAGAGAAAATAATATTTTCTAAAGACTAAAACAGGTTGCCCAATTGAGAAATTTGATGGAAACCATAGCCATACCCGTGAGATAATTGCTGTACCAGAATAACCAAGTTTAGAAACGCTACATGTCCAGAAGCTATTCTCATATCCATCTATTAGACATTGTTTGATTGATTCAACATCTTTTTCCTGTTTCCAACATAAAGATTGCATTTAATACCAAAAACAAAGCAATTATACTAAAAATATTTAGGAAATGGAGATTAGCAAAAAAGAAAAAAAAATGCTTGGAACTTTTCCACATAAGGAAGAAAAAAGTGAAGAAGACTATAATCAGTTGTAAATTTATATTAAGAGAAACAATCTACTTCGAACATGTTCTCCAAGTTTAGATTAAATACATGTCAAGAAGTACTGGCATACTTGCCTGCAGTTTGGTCTCTTGCAAGCACAATACATCAAAATTTTCCCTTTGGGCCAGTTGCTGTCCAGAGAATCCTTCTAACTTCAGTAGCGCTCTTAGCCCATTGACATTCCAAGACATAAGCTTCGTAGATTTTGTATCCTCTGCCAGAGGTGGAGGTCTCATGGTTCTAGGATTATAAGGAATCCACCCCTTTTGAGGCTTCTTATGTGCAAGAACTGTCCAAGGTTCACTGAGTTCTGTTGGGAGAGTAATTGCATTATCAGCAGTAGTAACTTCACTAGTATATACATACATAATATATTTTCCTTTTTGTTGAAAAGGATTTCTACCTAGAAAATTAAACCATGAGGCCGTCTATTCCTGATAAGATCAAATTAACTCAGATTAACAATTCAACATACATGCATAATAAAGAGGGGGAGTAATGCTATTAACAATGATGCCACGTGAATATTATTAACAAAAAGCGGAAAGCATGGAAACTGAATATACATATTCTTCAATACCTGAAATCTCATTGCTTTTGATTGAAATCTTCTGTTTTGTTGTGATTACTTTAGCATTAACTTCAATGATTTTATTGCCAGAAACCTCTGGAACAGAATTAATTTCTTGCATATGGTCCGGACAAGATAATTTCTTTGCCCTCCTTTTTACAGATATACTTTTTGCATTGGCCTTCCTTTTTATTGATACACTTTCTGCAGAAATGGATGGTACTTGTTCCGCTTCTACCAGAGAATTTTCACCTGCACATGGAAAGAATTTCCAACCTTAAATATAAGCAACCAAGAATTCAACCAAAATCACTTTTGAAGATTAAAGGAACCAAAAAAGAAAGCTAAAATAAAGAATTAAAAGTAGTGAAAATTAATTCTTTAGCTTCATTTTATCAGGAATGACATGAAGCCTTATAAAACACTGTTAGGGAATATTAAATTTTGTTTAAGTAGTAAAATTGTTTACCTCCCATCTTCTTCTCCATATAAACCTTCAAGGCAGACACAAGATCATGTTTACAACCTTTGGCAGGGACCCCAATACTCCTGACGATTCAGAATGAAAATAACATACTCACAAACATAAGATATACAGT
This sequence comes from Cedrela odorata, assembly GCA_035584115.1. Classification (NCBI taxonomy): domain Eukaryota; kingdom Viridiplantae; phylum Streptophyta; class Magnoliopsida; order Sapindales; family Meliaceae; genus Cedrela; species Cedrela odorata. The sequence continues at coordinate 9,285,046 of JAXCLQ010000015.1, forward strand.
TGCAATGCACCCTTCTATAGATCAACACCATCTACTCAATTGATTACATTCTCCAGAAGTAAAATTTATAAAATTCTACTACAATTACCAACAATATTACTTTTTTTTTTTTTAATTTCATTTGGTAGTCACTTTGTGCTTACAAAAATTGTAAAAAATAAAAACATATTCACATCAATAATTATTTCTTATCTAATAAAACAAAGTAATAGAACAGTTTCGAATTGAAAGGTAAGTTTTCTAAAGAAGGCTATAACTCAACCATTTGTAGTTGGTCTGATGTAGATTAATAAGCCACAAAGGTTCAACAAGTAGTAGTCTTTTTCAATATGCTAGGCCACATAAATGGGACCTAACTTTTAAATGCATGTTGAACATAAAGTGTACGTGAACAATGAAAGAAAGCTAAGCATATGTGAATAATGTAATAATAAAACCTACAATCGTTTGTTTTTACGAGGAAAAGAACAAGTATATCAAATACCAAAATCATGTCTTTCCGTATTTAAGCCTTAAAACTTGTACTTACCTCAATGTAGTTCTGAGTTCTTGAACAGTCATGACCTCAATTCTCTCAGGATCATCCCTGATACTCTGAATTTTAACTTCATTACTTTCGACACCAATTTCCTAAACACCAAGTTACAGTTAAACAAACTACAGTATCAGCCACTTGTTAGACAAGAAAACATGTAGATTGCAGACAAAGGCAAATGCTAGTGAAGTCATGAAATAACCTTCCCAACAACCTTCTCAGAATGCGAGCTTGTACCCGCTAATCCTTTCAATTTCTTATCTTTATTTTCCTTAATTACTCTACCTGTCTCACTATCATCCTGTGCACCAATCATTATTAACGACGAACATACAAACCCATAACATAACAAAATAAACAATAACAATTACCTGCTACAAGTAAAGCAAATGACTCACCTTTGGGCTTGTACCCATTAATCCTTTCAGCATTTTATCTCCCATGTAGTCAATTGATGAAACTAGTTTTGATGAATTGGAAAGAAACCGTTTAGACGTCATGGCTCTTGCTCTCATAGAGACCAAGGTTCCAATTCTCAAATTCCCTGGAAGCAATGCAAGCCACAGTAACCATGACATAACAACATACAAACAGCATAATATAGTATTAAGAGAATTAAAAATTTACAACAAATTAAAGCTGCAATAAACAAAAGTGCCACCAAGATAAGTTTCAAACATTGTGACCAAATTAAGGAGAAGCTCAATCTGGGCCTGTTGGGTAATGATTCATCTATCAACTGGAAGCCAAACGAAAAACGGAGACTCAGGGTAGCTGCAAGAATGAACAGCCAACAGCACAGTGCCAGTAGTAAATCTTGCCCAAAAAAAAAAATTTGGGTTTTATCTCCTCCGTTTATATTGTTTTGATAACTAAAATAAATATGTCATATTTTTTTTAATTATTTATAAATAAAATTATAATTTATTTAATTTAATTTTTAAAATTTATTAAACATATTTTTAAATAAATAAAATAATATTTTATTAAAAAAATCCTATTCATATGTATATATATATATATATATTATCTAACAAATTAATTTAGAATTACTTACTATTCCATATAAAATTCTTATTTTATATTAAAAAAATAATTCATTATATTAATATTCAAATGATATTAATTAATAATTATTATTATTATTTTAAAATATTCTAAATTTTATTATTTAAATTATTTTTATACTATAATAATTATATTATAAAATTTTAAACTTTAATATAAGTTTTTTTTAAAATAATATATTATTATATTTATTGTAAGTTAGTTAAAATTTTATATTATTAAAAATTTAGAATATAAATTAGTATATAATATAAATTAAATAAAAAATAAATTAAATAAGAATAAATAAATTAGAGCCTTACAAATAAATAATAAATAAATTATGAGTATATTTATTTTTTAGCTAATTAATCATCGCTTAAAGTAATATAGAGGGAGGTAAGTGTATTTTTTTACAAAATTTATCACAAAATAAAATTATCACAAACTTTAGAGAGGTATTTGATATAAACGTGACATTCTCTTAACATAATTTTTTTGTTTAAATTAAAATTGAGACATTGATTTTAAAGTATTGATTTTTATAATTCAAGAGTAGATAAGAATTTTAACATGATAGCATTAAATCTTATTTGTTAATTTTTTTTTATTTCAGTGCATTAATTAATGGTTTAAAATTGATATCATAATTTAATTTAAGAACCCTACCCATTAATTATATTAAGACACAAATTTGTAATCCTTTACAAATTTTAATAATTAAAATATATGTTAATTAAAAAAAATAATATTTATTAATATAATTTATCATCTATTTTTAATTATTAGATTAAATTTTATTTACTATTACGCTACTATTAAATTAAGGATAATTTGTTGCTGTTGTGCTTAGTTTAAAATTCTTTTACCAAACATAAATTTAATAAAAAAAATTATAAAATAAGTTTCCTATAATTTACAATAATCGTATACTATGGGTATGTTTGGTATTAAGATGTGATTATTTATAAGTCATAACTGCTATATGATAGAAGTATTTTATAGCATGAAAGTATTAAATGTAAAATTTTTATGAAAAAATAAGTATATCACACTAAAAATTTGTGTTACTAAATATTAAATCCTTTTGAGAGTATCAAATTTATCAAAAATTGAAACATAATTGTATTAATAACGAAAAATATGTTTTATTAAAATTAATTTCAAATTTCTATAATATTAAGTTGAAATAGATTTTTTCTTTGCATAGTTTGCATTGAGTTATAATGTAATCTCTACCCAATGAATGTCAATAATATAGATCTTTAAAAAAATGCTAAAGAGGTTCAACGTGGACAACTTTAAGAAATATTTTTTGCCCTTTCAATTATAATCTTTATTTTTTTTAAAATATGAGTCCAAAGATCGGTAAAGAATGGTAACAAATGCGTAGTGTCTTTTCTCTTCTTTTTCCTCCTCCTTTCTTTGTTTCTTTCTCTTATTTTGTCTTATTTGTCTTAATTAAACAAACAAGTCACAAATAAAACAAATAATTTATCTCATGTATAATTTTACTCAAAAGATGGTTGTTTAACTAAAATTATGAAAAGGTTTATAGATGGGCTAATATTTTGATAGGGCATAAAAATTGGGCTACTTGATTGTAAAACCCAAAAAATAACAAGACTCGTGTACACTTATATTATAGTTGATTTCTCCTTACTCCAATATAAGGATTGAGACTTCAACTCTTTCTAATATAAGTGGAAAATGAGATGTTCACCACCTAAGGAATGGTTGGCGATCACAACTTTCGCTTAAAATTACTACAAACATCAAAATATTTTGTCCTTTAAAATTAAAAAAAAAAATTAAGTTCTTTTTTATGCTCAATTATTATTCAAAACTCTCGTATTCAAAGCTAAGACACAATAATTTTTCAACCAAATGCTCACTTAAATAAAAAATGATCTTTTGCATACATATATATATATATATATATATTTTGTTCTATTTATATTATGTCTGTCTCTTTTTAACAAATTTTTTTTTATGACATCTTAAATCATTATCTTTGAATTATGAATCAAATTAGTAAATTACATTCACTTTGCATAAAAATATTGTGTTTATAAATTTTGAATTCGGACGATAGAGACATAAAAAATTAGTGCGTGAATGGATTATGTTCCAAAACTTGTTCATGTTTCTGACGAATGTTTCAAACTGTGACACTTTGTACAATTAAGGAAAAGAGTAAGGGCTCCAGATGCCTTTTGACCTACCGTTAAGGCTAGTGTCTGGGACCCACTAGCGATCTTAGTGGCCCTGGCTGGAAAATGAATCGGTAGCGGATAATGTTCAATAATTGCGTTTACAGTAGAAAGTGGATCTGGGAATATTTAGGTCCCTGAGTTTTTGTACTTCTTAAACAAATATATAATTTATCCATATATATCATATAAGTCCCTAACCAATTTATCTACCAACCCTACCAAAATGACGAAATAACCCTTATAAAATTAAATTTTAACCTTCATAATATAAAAATAATTAACTTATATTCAAAATTATTTAATTATTTAGATCTCATTTAATACTAAAGTGTGATTATTTTTAAGATACAATTATTATAAAACAGAAGTATTATATATTAAATATTAATATTAAAAAAAAAACAAATCTCAGTAAAAATTAATGTTATTATCGACACTTTTCAATTTTAAAGTACAAAAGAAACACCAAAATCTCAAAATAATAATAATAATAATAATAATAATAATAATAA
>JAXCLQ010000015.1:9291237-9309327 GCA_035584115.1 Cedrela odorata
TTTTATTTATACAATATAAATAAAATATAATGATTATATTTTAATATTATATCATATATAATTAAATATAATTATTATCTATAATGTTTGACTTTCAAATATTAATTATAAAAAGAAACTTGGCAATATCACATGGTACCATTTGTCAAACATAGATCAATTGATCAAATAACAATTATTTAATCATTAATAAATAAATAATTTATTTATTAATACCCTAATGACAAAATTTTCTTTTCTTAGTTTTCATATATTCATAAATCATATTTACATAATCCGAATTATTACCGAAATATTTTCCACGCACACGTGTGCAATCACTTCTTGGCCAAAAAATTAATTCTTTACAATAAAGAATTAAATTATCATTCGATCAAGTATCGTAATAATATCATTAACTAACTTAATGATATTGTATATGGTAATAAACATCATCATCAAGTAATAGATGTGTGTGTAACTACCTGGATCCACTGTGAACTAGACATGAGTAGATACAAACCCCTTCGCATCACTTCGGTACAACTTCTTATATCCGAAATTCCCAATGATCATGTGTAACCTCTAACAAGATGCCATGACCCCTAGACACTAATGAATCTATATAGTAGTACGTGCATATAGTAAAGTCCTTCCACTGTCGACTCCCGATCGATTACAAGTCATGGATAGTCAAACCCCTAACTCAATCATAGGAACAGGGTTTCAAATCATATATAGGATTCGTGTATCCGAAAATACATTTTTTAGAAACATATATTCTGGCTAGAGATTTCATTCCCATGTATGACATCCCCACCTAGGATTTTAAGCTCCAAAATCTGAGCCAGCAGATTCCATATTAGCCATCGCCTGTCCTCATACACCAAGAACACATTGCCAGCAAGCTTCTTTCACCAGGCATGGCTATCCCGGTGTAATATACACAAGTGAACGATGTGTCTCAATGAAGATGGCAATCGTGACACCTCAGGTCAAAGGTCTAGTGGTACACTAGTACGGCTGTGTGACCTATCATTAACTGTCGATAATCATCCATGTGATTCGTTACGTTTAGTCACGTTCAATAATATGTTTTTCAACGCATCACCCATGTTTATGCTCTTGTGACAAAGACTCGTCACCTAACTATTAGCATTCAATACTAATCTTTGACAGCATCAAACATACCAGTCATGTAATATCATAGTCCCATATGACATCACCTCAACCGAGAACTGATTCGGATACATTCAAATCAAAACTCTGTACTCATATCTACAACTCCTTGCAAATAGAGTCATGACATCATAATACATCACGGAATCTCATTCTATATTATTTATTTATTAACCAACTGTAATTGTAAAATGATATAAATGTTATTTCATTAATCATAAACAATTTACAATTAATCACAAGAATATTTATATACAAGAAATGATTTCCTTGAATCACATGACACGATTGGTTTTAGGACATATCTCTAACAATATATATATATATATATATATATGCATATTATGATATATGGTTAGAAATACATATACCTTATGATACGTATATATGGTTCTGATGAATATATATTAAAGATATATATTTATGATATTATATACATATAATTATGAGATGAATATACATATATATATATAGATATAGTTATGATATATACATATGTTTATAATGCATATATATTTTTAGTATATAGTTATGACCTTTATATTATGATATAATGCTATGAAGTATATATATATATACATTATGATACGTATAAATGGCTATGAGGAATATATATATATATATATATGTATATATATATTTACAATATATACTTGAAAACCAATTGGAATTAATTCGAAAAAGGTAGAAAATGTATTAAGATGTTGTGAAGTGACTATTATTATGGTATCGAATATTGTTTCTGAGTATATCGATAAAGTGTTAGATTATTGTGAAATTACTAGATGAGGTTTGGGTTATGTATACAAGAATGAGACATTGTTAATGGTTGTTGAATGTATAGAGTTGATTTACTTATTCTATTAATGAAAAGTGGTTATAATATTGTTGTTTAACATGGTATGAATATTCTTATGTTGTTTTATTATCAAAGATCATGTGCACATGAGTAATTGTTGACTCGGAATCAAGGGGACGAGGATACGTAACACCTTTATATTCCCCTACCTTAGATGTCACATTTTTTATAGCAGTGCTAGTGACTTAAGGGATAACAATATGTAATGGCCCAAGGCACTAGAGAGTTAAATATGTGTTTGGGGAGATAGCAATACGTAATACACTTAAACATCAAAGTTATTGAAAGCAACGCTAGTGACTTGAGGGATGATAATAAGTAACTCCCCAAGACACCAAAAAGTTAAATATATTTGAGGGGATGACGATACAAAATGCTCCTAAACACCAGAGTTATTGAGAGCAGTGCTAGTGACTTGGAGGACGGCAATACGTAACGTCCCAAGGCACCAAAAAGTTAAATATGTGTTTGGGGAGATGGCAATACATAATGCTCATAAACACCGGAGTTTTTAAGTAATGTATGTATGGAGATGCCTCTAGTAAGTGTGTTGAACTAAATAGTGATTGAGTTGATAAATGATTAGATAAATATGAATGTATATATTTAGCTATTTATTTCCCTAAAATTTATGTGTTATTATTATATTTAATTTCCACTTACTAAGTCTTCTTAAACTCACCCCCTCCCTAATCTCTAGTTTTGCAGGAACTTATGACTAGCAAGCTATTTCAGTATCTTGAAGACATGAGTTGAGGAAAGGGTCAACATCCCAATCACCTTAGGTTCATGTCATATACAGTAATATATGTTTTATTATGTCATATGGCATTCAGTTGATGTTGAGTATTGTATTTATTATCATGGTCAGTCCGTTGTATATTAAATTTATTATATATCGTAATGTAAATATTTGTACTGTATATAGTGCCAGTGGAGGCATATCGCTTCTTGAGCTCCATAAATATGTTTGTGAAATGTGTTGTGCATTCATGTATTATATTGATGTTTAAATAGGTTGAGTAAGACTTGTAATGATAGAATAGTTTTGTCACCTACCAATTACATTCTTAAATTTGGAATGCTACAATTTGCCATAAGTTGCCAACTTTAAAAATTTTAACAATAACCAAAATAACAACTATTAAAAAGGTCATGCAATCATTAAAAGAAACATTTGCACAATACGAATGTTCAATGCTTAGATTAGCAAGTTTATATCTTATTAGTTTATTTTTGAAAGTTTAGAAAAAGAAATTTCAATATATTTTACTATTACAATTCACAAATAATTCATAAAAAGCTAAACTTATTGCCATCTTTAGTTTTTCAAGTTTGAGCTATGAAAAACTTAAAAGTATGAAATAAAACCAGTTATATAAAACTATAATAATTCATAAAAATCTAACCCAAAATTTTGTAAAATTTCTGTCATTTTTTAAAATTCATTATTATGTTTTGGAAAATGAAATGAGTTATTTGTTTTTACTTCTTATATATATATATATATATATATAGTATTTAATATTCCATTTCATCAACTATTTCTATACGTTAGATTAAATGGAATCAATAACTTCAAATTTTTATCACCATTTTGAATTAAAATTTTAAATTAAAGACTCAATCATCTGTCATTATTGTTCAAATTTTAGTGTTGTTTCATCTTGCCCCCACTAAAATGAATATTCTCTCTTTGACAGAGCTATGCATGGACCATAGGGGGCATATACCACCACTAACACTAATATTTGTTAGGAAAATAAACATTACATGGTATTCATCTTTATTACAATTTTTTTTTTTATTTTTACTCCTGGAATAAACCTTTATTAATTAATAATATTTATTGATCATCCAACAATAATAGAGTTGAAATATTGCTTGCTTTTATATATATATATATATATATTAGAAAAACATATTTAATTATCATATTGCAAAGTTTGTAATTTTTTTTTTCATTTTATCTTTAATTAAAACAGATATTTTTATCAATTAATTCAATGCAATACATAATCCTATTAATACATTCATACATAATTAGAAAAATAATAGATTAGCAATTAAATCATTATTATTAGAGAGTATATTAATCATTACCCAAATCAAACTCAGTAAAATAACATTTTTTTTAATGAATAAATATGCTGAATTAGATTTTCAAAGACAGAGAGGAAAAAAAAAGTCATTTACAGTTAATTTGGTAAGAAAACAAAAACATAAAAATTTGTATATAGCCTTATATATCGACTGACATATATGATAATGATAATGATAGAGAGAAAGAGAGATTATAATTCTTATTGTGGCATTATTAAATTCTTGCTTGTGAATATTTTCCTCACATATAGTTGGTTTGCACATTTATCCGTATAAAATTGTATTTCTTCTTGTATTTTCTAATTAAATCAGATCAGTATTAACTAATCATAAATATAATTGGAGCACTTATAATAGTGGTATTATTGTTTATGAGTCGTGTAGTTATAATAGTGTTTATAACAAGAGTAAGTCCGTTCTAATCTCATCCTATACAATATATATGGGTGGGAGGGCAGAAAAAATTAAAAATAGAAAAATGAGAAATTACTTTTTTTAAAAAAAATTAAATAATATAGTGATATGTGTCAATTTTTATTAATATTTAAATAAAAATTTATTAAATTAATGTAATTTTAAAAGTAAAAAGTTGTGAAATATAAAAAACTAATAAACCGAAAAACCAAGAAAATTAGTTTTAGTCCGATAAATAATGTTAGTTTTTTGGTTCTGAATTCAAAACAATCAAGATATTTAGTTACAATTATGAACAAAATGGTGGATGGATCGGATCATACTCGAATTTACAGTTAATTTATGGTTGTTGGGGCAAAGTTCGCGTAACGGCACTGGACCAAGTTCCTAGTCCCGTGAAAAATATCAAGTCACAAAAGCGGCTTCCAACTGGGTGTTGGCAACCCCTGCCCTGCTCAGTCTTCAGGTGAGAGCGCCGTTCGATTTCTCCTCCCCAATTTCTAAAATGGGTCCCATATTATTGGCTGTGTTATAATAATCTAACAAGTTCGTTGGTTTAGTAAATATCTTCCTTGAGAAATGTTCGTCCTTTATAATATAATTTTTTTTTTATCACTTTCTTTATTACGAATTATTATTACCATGATAAATTGCATATGACATCATAAATTACAAGAAAATTGCATAACTTAAAAGTATTTATTATTTTAAATAAATAATTATTTTTTTAATATTTTATTTTATACTAATTTAAATTTATTAAGATTATCTTACAAATTAAATATATGTGTATATAATTTTCATTTAACATCATAAATTATAACAAAATTTATAATATTTATTTATGTGCAAGAGTGAAAATTATTTATTTATATTTTTTAAGATTGTTGGTTATTTATTTAATATTTAAAATTTATAAAAAAATATAAAATTCAAATTATTAATTTCAAATATTTTCTATTTTAAAAAATAAAGAACTTATAACTTATTTTAAATTTAAGAGAAAAAAAAAATCAAATAGATTATTCTAATTCAGACATTTAAGTCTATTTAAATTTCATATTAGTTCATATTTCAATAAATGAAAAAAAAATGTGTAAATCTATTAAGTTTCATTTTTATTTTTTAATATATATTAACAACAAAAAAACTTTAAATAAAAAATTAAAAAAGTTGGTTGAGACGTTATTCTTTTTTATTTTTAACATAGAGTAATTTTAAGAAAAAGTAAGTAATGAATATTTTATTTACTTATTTTAAGAAATTGATAAAGAAAGTAATCAGAGAAAATGAGTTTCATCACACACTTTGTAGAAAGTTTTTCCTTCAAATAAAATTAAAAAAATTGTGCTAAAAAATAGTCTAAATTAGATATAAACATCTCATATAAAGTTAAACACAAAATCAATGGAATAAGTAGAATGACAATGAATTGAGTTTGGAATGAATATTTCTAAATCTATATCTGCATCCGCGGGGTTTTAATGAGTTTTTTTTTTTGTTTTTGTCTTTTTAACTACATTTATATTATTTTTAATTTAAGTGCATAATTTATGTATAAAAAACTTTATTTAGAAATCTAATTATTTAAAATTATAGTAATTAAAAAAATATAATTTAATTACTGCATACATACATACATATATATATATATATATATACACACACACACATAGAGAGACACATTCAAATCAAAAAATAACATTATTTTTTTAAGACAAATTCAAAAACGCCATTTAGAAAGCAATATCAAACATGACTTAGGCATGTAGTGTTGGAAAATAGAAATATATTTTTTTATAAGAAACAAAATAATTTTAAGTAAAAAAAATATTTAAAAAAACAAAGGGTTTTTTTGTTTTTGTTTTTCCAATTATAAATCTTTTTTCACTTACAAGTGTGTGTATACAAGAGATGTGGAGTGTTAAGTCTCCAACTTTCAAGGATTAAATGTAAAAATTTGTAATTATTTTTTATCTTTTTGTAATAAAATATTATTATAAAAATTATTAGTTCAAAAAGTAAATCTTTTTTCGTATATATGTATATATATATATATATATGTAAGAGATACATTAAGTGTGCATTTTAGTATTTTTATTAAAAATAAAATTAAAAATTAAATATTTGCGAATACTGATAGTGAGTATTCATAAATATTTGTTCGCATCTATATTTATATCAAACTAATTATGAATATTTTAAAAATCGAGTAAAATTGACTTAGGGTCATATCAAACCATGTTTTATTAGAGTCTAATACTACAAATTTACAGATAAAATTATCATATCAATAAACAATTTGTTAAATCAACCCAAGGTTGGTTAAAATAATTTAATTGAGGTTTAGAAAGTAATTTTTATCATTTCACTGCCCATTTTATTAAATTAAGACACTGCTGCTGGTGGCATTATCAGCAGACCGTAAACCCTAAACCCTAACTAGCCTTTATTTAAGCACCCAAGCTTTTCCAAAACGCATCGACGCCTCTCTCAGTTTTGAAGCCGCTCTCACACTCAACAGCTCGGAGATAAAACATGAGACCTCCAAGAGGTAACCCTAACGCTTTCATCTTGTTTCTATTCTCTATCCATGAAAGATAGAAGAGAGCTTAATTCGAAGTAGCTGTCCTGTTAATTTTCTCGTTTATTTTCCCAGTAATCGATATGGGTAGGTTTAATATCGTTTATTTTTTTTTATAAATGTAAATAGTATTGAGATTTTATTGTTTGTGTAGGACGCGGTGGTGGTGGGTTCAGAGGAGGCAGAGGTGATGGAGGAGGCAGAGGAAGAGGAGGCGGTGGTAGAGGCGGTGGTAGAGGCGGTGGAGGTGGTAGGAGTGGTGGTAGTGCTATGAGAGGCCGAGGTGGTGGACGTGGAGGAGGAAGAGGCCGCGGTGGAGGTGGAATGAAAGGTGGAAGCAAGGTTGTTGTTGAGCCTCATAGACACGACGGAGTCTTTATTGCCAAAGGTAAAGAAGATGCTCTTGTCACTAAAAATCTTGTTCCTGGCGAGGCTGTCTACAACGAGAGGAGGGTTGCAGTCCAGGTAACTTGCTTTCTATACTTGCCTGCGTTTTTAATGATGTGAAGTAATCATTTTTTTTTTGTTGTGGTTCAGTTTGTATTAATCTTCGTAAAAGTTATATGCAAAATGAAATATGTATCTTTCACTTTATTTATATTGTCTCTTCTTTAGAACGAGGATGGAAATAAAGTCGAATACAGAATTTGGAATCCCTTCCGTTCCAAATTGGCTGCAGCTGTTCTCGGTGGTGTTGATAACATATGGATTGTGAGACTATCCCTCGTCATTTTGTAATCAATAATTTTTTTTTCTTCATGCATTTTGCAACATTTATATTCATATGTGTGTTTTGTTTTGATTTTAATTAGAAACCTGGTGCTCGGGTTCTCTACCTTGGTGCTGCTTCTGGTACAACTGTCTCTCACGTCTCGGACATTGTTGGCCCTGTAAGTAGATTTTGATGTTTCTTTGATATGGTTATATCAGGAGAGTTGCTTATAAATGTTTATTTTTATTTCTCTTTTGTTGTAGTCTGGAGTTGTTTATGCTGTTGAATTTTCTCATAGAAGTGGTAGAGATTTAGTCAACATGGCAAAGAAGCGAACTAATGTTATACCCATCATTGAGGATGCTAGACATCCTGCCAAGTACCGAATGTTGGTCGGCATGGTTGATGTTATATTTTCTGATGTTGCCCAGCCTGATCAGGTTTGCTCCTTGTGCATATTTTCATTTAGCAACATTATACAAACTGTAAATGAAGAATGGTGGTGAGCTATCCTTTCACCATTTCTCTCCGAGAATTTTGGTATTAAATCCTCATTTTATTGAGTTCTAAAAAGATTTAATTTTTTTAATGTACCTTTACTGTGTATTTTGTTATTTTTGTAGCATTGCATTTGTTATCTGATTATGCATATGATGAATTTTACTTGGATTCTCCTTCAAGACATTATGGGTGATGCAAACCCGAGAATCCTGAAGCAATTTCAATTCAATTTTGAAAATTTCATCCGGTGGTTGTTTTGTTATTAAGCTTTTTGTCCTGACTTTTCTATCAGTTGAGAATATGTTTATTGAAAATATATTTGACTATTTACATTCTTCTATTGGGAGTGGGATCTTAAAGGTGATTCCTCTTCATTTTAAGGAACTCCCATAGATCCTATTTTTATGTTTTACACATTTACTTTTAAATATATATGTTCTTTCTAAATATTGATTGTTTTCTTTTATATTATTATACATATGATGAAATGCTCGGATTCCCCTTCATGATATTTTAGGTGATGTAAGCCCGAGTTTCTGATGCTTATTTTAAACCATTCTAGTGTTGTGGTATTTTTTATTTAATCTTTCATCTTTTTCTTTTGTTTTTTCTTGTTGGTTTTTCATTTGTGCAAAATTATCTTTTTCATTCATTCAAAATTGTCTTACTTGGAGTACTCAAGAGTTTGTAGTACTTCAAACTGTCAGCTGAGAATTATTCTGGAATGAGGCTGCAATTTCTTTTCATGCTTGTATACTATATTTTCATTATTACCCATGACTTATGTCTGGTTATAAGACTTGATTGCTATCCAGATGTAGCTTATACTAAATAACTTCTCTGGTTTTCTTTTAGGATTTCCTTCTCTTTTTTTGTTGGATAACAGGTGTAACATTCTGTGGTGACTGATGACGGCCAAATTATCCTCTAATTCACATACAACCCACTTCAATTAACCCCACATATGCTCTATGGTTATTGAATGTTTTCTTTTTTATCAATTTCAAGAAATTTTGTCTCTAGCATCCATTTTGGTGAAGAGCAGTCACCTTTGGAGACACAAAACTCAATTGTGATTTGTGTCTCCAGCTTCTATTCTGGCAAACAGCAGTTGTGTACCTTGGGAGACACAAAATTGAATGTGTTAGTCTTCAAGACATGTTTCTTGGAGTTGCTTTTGTAACAAGTTGACCAATGTCTCACGTTAGTTAATGTTACGGCAGCTTAATGTGCTTCCATTTTACCTCTTTTTTCTACTATCTTCTCTGTTTTCTTGTGCATTGTGGTTCTGGAAGTGCACTTATTGTTTCATATTTTAACTAGCAAATGCACATGAAAGTAAATCTTCATTCTTTCTCTATGTTATTCTGGCTATCTTGTAATATCTTGGAGTTGGTTGTGTTCAAGATTTACCAGGTTTTCACATTACTGAGCTTTTGTTGCTGTGGAAACTATTTTTTACAGGCAAGGATTTTAGCCCTTAATGCATCATACTTTCTCAAAGCTGGAGGTCACTTTGTTATTTCTATTAAGGTTGGTGTTAAATTTTACAGCTTTATCAATCATTGTTTTATAAATGTTAATGATTGCCTTGCCATCTTAGATAGAATTATAGGTGTTCCTTGTAATTTAAATCCTAACTTTGATCTTTTTCTCCATTTGGGGTATTTATTGTATATATTAAAATGCAACATATGCTTATTGATAGAGTTGGTCCTTGTATTTGATATGTAACCTGATTTGTGCGACCTTCCATCACAGGCAAATTGCATAGACTCCACTGTTCCTGCTGAGGCAGTGTTCCAGAGTGAAGTGAAGAAGCTGCAACAGGAGCAGTTCAAACCTTTTGAGCAGGTGACACTTGAGCCTTTTGAGCGAGACCATGCTTGCGTGGTTGGCGGTTACCGAGTGCCAAAGAAACAGAAGGCTTAGCCCATGCCCGATCAACCATTTTCATATGTTATGCCAACAAAAGAAAGAAGTACGTAGTGTTGGGACTTGGTACTTGCGGAAAATATTCCATTATGTATTAGCTAGCTAGGCTAGAATTTTGTGCTTTATTTATCTGCATTGTTATGTTCTACCTTTAGATTTATCTGGAAGTTGAATTTTGGTTGAACGTTTTCAATTTTTAATTTGCTTGATTTGATCATTTTAGTTGTAGAATGTTTTCAAATGTTGGTTTCTGTTTTCTGTAGACTGAAAAACATTCAAAACGAGTTATAGAATACTGTTGTTGTTCTTGAGAATTTTGGTACTTGTATCACCTTGAATAGCATGATGCTGCTGTTTTAAACAAAACTTGAATATTGTCGAGGAGTCAGCTGCTGCTTCCTCTGAACAAATACGAATAAGAGCAATAAGTTAAATTTATAATAAATTAAAAATAGATTAATAAATATTTATATTTATTGGGTGGAAAGCCAGTAGGTCTAGAAGATTATTTACCCACGGGAAATGACCTTTTCCACTTCGAACCTTATTTGAGTGGCAATAATTAGTTTAGCAGTCCTATCATCTGAAATTTCATTGTGGTGATTACGCACGTTACTGATATGGATTTACTTTTTATAAATTTTTTTTTTGTTTGGCTAGTTTAATTTGATTGTTAGTTTGTGATTTAATTGTTAATTCTATGTATTATTTTAGGTTTCGCCTTTTCCAGTAGTATGAAAATTTTAATTTATGACTTGATTCAAATTTAATATCTGGGTCAGATTTTGAACCCTTATACAGTCCAAATGCTGGGTGGTCACATGGACTTTTGGTTGGACTCGATTAATCCAAAGCCCAAATAATAAAATATCTAACAAAGGAACATACTAAAAAATACCAAAGAAACAAGGGTAAAGAGGTAAAGCAACATGACAAGTAGGGTTGGATAAAGTTAGTTTGGATTATTTTTCATCCAAAATTTAAACTGATTAAAATTTTTTCATTTTAATTTGGACCAAATTCATTCAAACCGATAGTAGATGATAAATTGAATCGAACTAAACTGATAAACGTCGGTATAGTTAAGTTTGAATCAATCGTTTGGGTAATACCAGTTTCTTGCATTTCATTTTCATTGGTAAGCTTATTATTCTAAATAGGGAATCCTGGATTGAAACTGAATCGAAACCGATATTATAAGATATTATATTAAATAAGGTAGGTTCTAATTTTAAAATTTAGAAACTAAATTATTTTAAGGTAAGTTTTGATTTCGCTCACTGAACATTAAAAAACAAATTAATTAAAAAAATATAGAAAGAAGAAAGAGAAGAAAAGGAAGGAAAAAAAAAATGTAAAACAAGAAGAAAGAAAGAAGGAGAAGGAGAAGGAGAAGGAGAAGGAGAAGAAAATGGGAAAAGAAGAACAAAGAAAGTGGATGAGAAGAATTTGAAGAAAGGAGGAGCACAAGGAATAAAAAGAAGAGGAGAAAAAAAAAATAGAAAGAAAAAGAGAAAGAAAAGGAAAGTGAAGAAAAGAAGAAAAATACTATAAAAAAAAAAGAAAAACTAGACAAAAAAAAAAAGAAATTAAAAAAACAACTGTAAAAGAAAAAAAATATTTTCATTAACTTTTAATGAAATTGTTACATGTCATTGTGTTTTAATTTTTTCGAAAAATTAAATTTTGATTTAAGTTTTTTGTTTTAAAAATTAAAGCCAAAACTCAAATTCAACCGTTGATTTTTCTACAATAAAAATTAATTTTTTTCAATAGAATAATTGAATCAAATTAATGACAAGTCGAGTTTATTTTTCCTTATGATTATATAATTCTATTTTCTATGAAACATAAGTGGTTTCCCGTTAGTGTTTGTATGGTTTAACTTTTTTATTGGTAAAAAGTACTTTTTTAATATTAAAAGCTCATTTCAATTTTTTTTTGTTGGTATCACTTAGTTTTCTCTAGAGGAGTTTTTGGAAGATTAAGAAAGCTATTTTACTTCTATGAACATAAACCCAAATTTTAGGAATTTAGGAGTAGAGATTTTTTCTTTTTTTGAGGTTTAAATTGTTTAAAATACTCTTATTTGGGTCAAAAACTCTACTTGTAAAAGGTCTACTCTAAAAAACTCTATTTGAAAAATTATACTAAACGAACCCTTGATGTAAAACCTGCAATTTTGATATAAGTTGAATTTATTAAATCTCGCATTAATGATACAATTTCGACATATTAGATTGCGAGAGAATTAATTGAGGTTATGCCCGCATAGATAACACGAAATTTAGGCATAGAATGTTATATACTTAATTAGGCGATTATGGTTATTATCTTAAATATTTTTTTAAATTGTGTTGAGAGTACATAGAGCATTGAAGTTGTAGAAATTTTATGAGGTAATAAATTTTGAAATTTATAATTTAGTAAGGTTATTTGATTTGGGGCCAAGAATATTATATATATATATATATATATAAAGCCCAAAATTGAAGTGTAAAATTCAAATTCAAAAATAAAACCCAAAATCCAATTATTGTTAAGTTAAATTAAAGTCCAAAACTATAAATTAAAGTCCAAGCCTAAATTAATTCATTTCCTTTACAATTCTCTACAAAATCTCTGCCCTTCATTTGTCATGATCTCAACCCTTCACTTGTTATCATACGAGCCAATTAAGGTAGTTTGGATAATGATGAATTTGGGTTTAAATTAGTGGAAAATGTGGAGGCAAGCATATGACCATTGGATTAAGTATGTTGATCCAACCCCTCCATTTAGACAAATAAATAAAATATTTAATTATTTGATGTTTTAAGTTTTCAATTGAGACAAGAAGAGAGAGAAACGTGCAAAACAAAAAGGAAGAAAATCAAGACAAAGAAACAAAATGCAAAATTAACTCAAATAAAGCTACATAGCCGGCCCACTTGCAATAATATTTAAACACCTCATTTTTTTTTATTTTGTCAACATTTCTTTCATTTAGAAAATAATAGAAAGATTGAGAAGGAACTAGAAACGTGGAGAAGAATGGAGAAGGAAGGAGAAATGCCAAGAAAGATGAAGAAGATGAATTTCCGAAAGGGGAAAAAGAAATTTCCAAGCGAAAAACATGAGGGGAAAGAAAAATCTATGGGAACTCGTGCAACAATAGAAAGGGAAGGGAAGAGTGGCATTCCCAAGATGAGGAAGAGGGGTAAGTAAACTGAGAAGAAGCAAATAGGTAAGGATGAGAGGAATTACCGAGAGATGAGGAGGAAATGGAAGAAGCATGCACGGCAAGAAGAAGATTTTATTTTATTTTGAACAGAAATTAAAGAGAAGATGATTTGATTTTTTTGATTTGGTTAGTTGTTGTTCTGCTTTGTGATTTTGGTTGATGAGCTGGTTGTTTGGTTGCTATTTTGTTGATTTTTGGTAAATGAATCTAGTTGGTTGGTTGCTAAGAAATAGATGGAGAGTGAGTGTTTGGCTAGCAAGTGAAAGGAAGAATAATCTATTATGAAGGAAAGAAGAAAATGAATGGGAAGGGTGAGCTTGTATGTTAATTGTTTATGATTTTGGGTTTGGAATTATGTTTAGTATGGATTCATATGGAAATAGTGTGGAGTGGCTTGTTGGTTTGTAAAAGGGTGTTGCTATGGTGTTGCATTGGTATAATATTTGAAGTGTTGTTTATGAAAAGGCTATGAACAGTATATGAATTATATTATGGGCAGTGTGTTTATGTTAGAATGATATGAAATTGACATATAATAATATGTGTAATAGATGTATGAAAGATATAGTTGATGGACTTTGAAAACTATAGGACAATGAATGATTGATGTGTAAATAGCTATGTTTTGGGTGCAAAAATTTGGTGAAGTGGAATGAAAAGCATGCATGGTAAAATTGGTGAATGGGAGCAATATTATAAATTTAAATGTTTGTTTATGACAGTAATTATTGTGTGTGTATGTGTGGCAACAAGTAAAGAAACACAAGGCCGTATTTTTAGTTATGTCATAATACATGAGAAGTGTAAATTTAAAATGTCTAATATGCTATGGCTGTGCTCTTGATGCATATGAATGAAATATTATGATGAGATAAGGAATGACAATGATAGTGAAAGTGAGTTAAATTAGTGGGCTGTGGAGTGTTAAATTGAAATTTGCATAATTCAATTGCTAGAATTCTGACCTAGGTGTAATGTTCGGTTTATAAAATAAGTTATAGACATTCAATTAATACAACATGTAAAATTCTATAGAAACTAGACATAATTATAAATAACATAGTTAAAATTTAGAATTTTTGGTGAAATGACGCATTCTCAATAGATTTTAGAAGGGATTGCTTTGTGTTGCATTTCAGTTTGCCAAAATATGGAGCAGTGTATAGAAAACCAAAACAGAATAGGGTTCCCAACCTTCAAATTTAGTGTCGTAAAATTTTTTGAAAACTAGACACATAGGTGAATAACATATCTAAAAAGAAAAAATTTTCATATAGGGATGAATTCCCAGCAAAGGTTGGAAGTTGGTTACCTTGTTCAACACCTATAGACTGTCCCGTGTTTGCGCAGTGTGTAGTAAATTGATTATAACTCTAGTATTAGGAATCAAAATTAGAATCTGTAAAGAGCTAAAAAAACTAGATATAACAAAGAATCACATAGTCAAAATTTAAAGTTTTTCGTCAAGAAACGAGTTTCTAGAAAATATCAAAATTTGTTGCTCTGTTTCATCCCTACTCATTATTTTGTTGGGTCATATGTGGAAAATTGGTTGTAACTTGAGCATTCGAGGTTAAAATTAAAATATGTAAAATGCAATAGAAACTAGATTCATAATAGGGTATGTTGACAAAAAGGTAGGTGGTGATATTTTTTCAATTTTGTGCATTACGAGTTTAAATCACTCTCGCTACAGGAAATCACTTAAGATAATCGAAATATCAAATTGTGAATTGACTTAGAGAATTTCAAGGTGAATTTTGCAGTGAATTAAATTATCTTGGTTTGATATGGAATAAGAGGTACATACATCATGTAGTAAGTGACTTATTCGATTATGATTATAAGTTTTGATAGAAACCGTTCATTGTAGATTGTTAGACCAAGGAACCACTGGTCGTGTGTGGATACAAATTGGCCAAACTAAAATCTGTGAGTGGATATTTTATTTTCAAAATATTATTTATACAAAATGTTTGATTTATGAATGTTTTAGAAAAATCTATTGAAATGAATATTTTATTATATATTTTTAGGAATATAGTTTGGACAAATATTTGAAAAATAAATATTATAAAAATTGAGTTGAATTGTTAAGTTATTTACAAATCCAGTATTTTGAATATTGTTTATGAACGAAAACTTATATGTTTAGAGTAAGAGTAAATGTTTAGAAATTATGACTGGATATTTATGCAACATGCTGTGGATGAGATGATAATTGATGAATCAAATTTGTGTTGACATATGATTTGAGATTATAGTGCACAAATATTTCCGCCTTTGCCATATGATACGAGGCAAATGAGAGGTTACATATTTGAAAAATTGTTATATGGATTTTATGATTTTAAATTGGTGTAAAGTGCTCAATATAGCCCATTTGTACAGATATTTCGCCTTACTAGGGAGAGGCGTAAGGGAGAGGATACAAACTTTCGAACATGATGGATAAGATTTCAAATGAGGTTCCATTTCTGCTTAGTGGGCCATGGGGTCCACTAGGCTGTAGTAGTGGCCGGGCTGGAGTTGTAAGCAGAGCCATTACAAGATAATTGGATAAGTTGGTGTCTACATAATACATTTTATCTAGGCTAACGCTAACAGGAGGGCTAAATAAATTTATTTTATATATTGGTATAGAAAAACTTGTTAGCAAATCTCGAGATGTCTATCAGGGATGTCTATTGAGGGTGTCTCGGAGGATAGTTTCTTAGCAAGCCCAAAGATTTATAATTGAACATCCACAGACTGATTTTTATACATGGAATCATTTTATTATCTTATATTGTTTAAAGTGAATGATTTTACATATATGTGGAATATTATATTTAAAATTTTATACTCTTATTCCTCATTCACATTTTTTTAAAAAAAACTATATACACTTACAAGGTCCTTAGAACTCATTTCTCTCACCTTTCCAGTCTTATAGGTTATATTGGTGATTAGAAAATAGAGAAAGAAATTTCAGTACAGTGGAGACACAAACAAAGGATAAGGGTAATACACTGTAGTTACTAGGGTCTATGGGTCCGTCATTCATAGAGAGTTATGTATAGTTCAGACAATAGTATGTATTAGGGTTATATTTAGATTTTATCATGTATTTTATAGTATAAGATATTGTAATATATTGACTGTTTCATGTATTTCATGATTGGGCTTATCAGCCTTATGTAAACTAGGCAGTATGTTTGATAATTTTAGAAATAGTGTAAGTATTCATGCATACATAGAAAGAGGCTTAGGGTGACGGTGGACTTCGTCACCTGCCGATAACATCTCCAAGTATGGGGGTATTACACTTAATACTATTAAAGTGACCCTAAATTTTATTCTAATAGTCTGTTTAATTTTTTGAAGTAATATAATAATATTTTATTTTAATTAATTATTACCAGTTGTAAAATATTTTTTTTTCCAAAATGTTATTAGAGCATATTTCAAGTATAATTATTATAAGTAAAACTTTAAATAAATTTGTTAAAATAAAAAGAAAAATATATTTTAAAAATTTATTCCTTTATAAAAGTTGAAAACTTTATTATCAAAAACTCAAAATTTGAGCATGTAGTAGTTAGTATAATAGATGAAGCAATTATGAAAATATGAAAATAATATATATATATATATATATATTATTGATGCAACAAAAATTCTTCTGAGAGCTTTGCTCACCAATAATAATCTTCTTTTCTTGTTTTGATGCTATTTTACCTGAAATCATAGCAAGATTTAAGGGGTAAAGCTGGTGGTCAGGCGAAAATCTTCTAATACTTAAGTTAGGGTTTTACTTTATTTGGAAGTTAAGAAGAAAGATAATGACAACATTAACTTATGCAAAGCTAGGTTAAAGTGTAAGTGCGTACTTGGTTGCCTTTGGCTACCGTTTTATATCTTGCTTTTTGCTATGTCTCATAAACTTATTAAGATTCTTGTAGAATATAAAAATTATAATCCTAAATGTATTCAGATTTTGGAGATCACAGAACTTAACTTTATAACTATCGGTATTCCAAAAATTGCTTGATCTTGAGTCATTCTTACAGAATACATCTACCAGACTATAAATCCATTATTATGGAATGATTCGGAAAGAAACTGAATTCTTTGTTAATAAGTAATTGTTGAAAGGTCTCGAAAGTTTTTGCCTGTGATATTTTTATTTATTTAAAAAGGTCTCGAATTTAATTGTACACCTGAGACTTTTGCCATGTTGTACCCAAGACCCTCATAATCCAAGAAGGTCTCAAAATTCATATTTAGGCCAAGATCCTATTGGGAGGTCATGGCTTTGTTGTACTCGAGGTCCTTGTCATTCTACGGTCAGACTCCTTTAGGTTTGAGCTAAGCTTGGATTTTCTTTATCCTTTGTGGGACTTCAACTTGGGTTTTGTATCACCCATTTAGCAGCATAAAGCCATTGAATTTTATTTATGTCTCAGGTCATTTCCCAAATATATATATGTGTGTGTGTGTGTGTGTGTGTGTGTGTGTGTGTGGGGTGGGGGGGGGGGGATATATATGTGTGTGTATGTGTGTGTGTGTGTGTGTGTGTGTGGGGTGGGGGGGGGGGGGGGGGGTGTGGGGGTGGGGAA
>JAXCLQ010000015.1:9318316-9330649 GCA_035584115.1 Cedrela odorata
TATTGGATAATAATAGTTGGGTGATGAGTTTCATGTCCTAATAGCATAAACATGACGAATCACATAGGTAATTAATCGACAGTCAATGATACGTTACACAATCGTACTAGTGTACTACTGGTCATTTGACCTAAAGTGTCACAGCTGCCCTCCGCACTGAAGCACATTGTTCACTTATGTATATAGCATCGGGCTAGCCACATCTAGTAAAAGGAGCTTACTGACAATGTGTTTAAGTGTATAAGGACAGGTGATAACCAAGATGAACTCTATTAGCTCAAATGTTGGAACTTGAGATCCTAAGTGGAATTGTTATACTCAGAAATCAAGTTTTTGGCTGAAGCATGTGTATCCGAAAAAGTGTTTTGTGGATATACGAATCTTGTATATGATTGAGGTTCTAATCCTATGATTGAGTTAGAGATTTGATGATTTTATGACTCACACTCGATTAGGAGTTGACAGTAGAATAACTTTATTACATGCATGCATGACTATATAAGTTTATCCAATATATTCATTCATCTGTGTATGGGGGTCATGATATCTTGTTAGAGGTCACTCATGATTATTAAAAACTTTGGTTACAAAGAGTTGTACCAAAGAGATACCAAAGAGTTAGTATCTCTCTATGTCTAACTTACAATGAACTTAGGGGATCACACACATTAGTCGGTTACATAATGATGATGATAATTACTATTATATAATAATAATTAATTTAGTTAATGATATTATTCTGATACTTTGATCAGATAATAATTTAACTATTTATTGCAAAGAATAAATTTTCTAATATCCGATTAGGACGCGCTAGCACCTATATGTATGAAAAATATTTCGATAATTTATGGAATAATGTAAATATAATTTACGAATAATATTGAAAAAGATGAAAAAAACATGTAGATATTAATGAATAAATAAATTTATTCATTATTGATTATTTAAATATTATTTAATCAAATAGTTCATCGATTAATAAGTGGCATTATGTGATATTATCTAGTATCAAGCTTATGATTAATAGTAAATCAATGGTTAAGATTTAATAAATTAATATTGATTGAAGTAATCATTTAAAATGGAAATATATTTTTTAAATATTAATATAATATTAAATATCTAAAATAATAATTACATATTTATATATTAAAATAATATATAAATATCTTTAAAAATTATTACTTAATTATATTATTAAAGTAATAATATAGATATTTAAATAATGATTGCATTTTATATTATTAAAATAATAATATAATATATGTATAAATATCTGTCTTATATAATATATATATGTTAATTTGATTAATACATAATATTATTACATTAATTTGATTAATGTTAATTGAATCCACATATTATTTTTTGACACTTGGCATAATTTTATTGAATTAATGAATTAAAATCGCATGTGTTTGATACGTAAAGGTGGATGAGAAAATCAAATTGTTACATTGTGGTCGCAAGTAGAAAAATCGTCTAAAGAAAAAGAAGATCATTGCTAATGCACAAAATTCACATAAATGATTTTTGTTGTATCAATATATATATATATATATTAAAATTTTAATTCCTAAAAAAAAGCTTAAAACTCTATCCTCTCAAACATTCAAAATTAGGGCTTGTACGAGCATAAAACAAATGATGCAATTATGAAAATATAAAATTTTTTTGTTTGGTTTTTTTTACCCAATACACAACTTAACTACCTCTACCTCCCTCAGTCTTTTTCAGTAATATCTCAAGATTCCCTATCATTGCTTTTATTACGTTTAAAATTTACTTTTCCATATTAGAAATGTATTTTATAATGTTTGATGTAGATATTGAAACAAAAGCTGATACATGCTTAGCTAAAAAAGATTTTTTTTTTTTATTAAGAAGAGAAAATATTTAAATTAAAACACTAATCTTTTAAAATATTTTATATCTTATTAATAGATATGCTAAATATCTTAAAGTGGGTATTAATGGTTAATTATTATAATATAATTAATGCAGCAAATATAATCAACCATCCTACGACATTCAAAGATCAAAATAAAGTCCATCCACAAGATGTAATAATATTAAAGCCATTAAGAGATAAACATTCCAGAATAGCAAATTTCAGAGTCCTCTTCTGAATTAGGACCTTATCGGGAAAAATAAAACTTAGCATTTGCTATTTCTAAATAGATGGAAGAAAACGCATCACCATATGAATAACTGTAAGTTGTTCCTTTTTCATCGTCACACTCGAGATAAAATGCATGCAATGTTTCATCAACCTGCATATATACATATCAAAATAAAATTGAAAGTAATAAAATGGATTAAAGTAGTGATACTTGTTAAATAAACTTACCAATCTTGTAACTTGCCATGAGGTTTTATCCGCTTGATAATTGGATGGTGTGGCTCCATGAATGAAAAAATTCATTAAAATTGTGTTATCATCTGGAGAATCAGTAAGCCCTCTTCCATTTCCATTTTCAATTGGTATCATCTTAATACACATATGCTTCCCGCAACATTCACACTGCGAGCATGCATGCAATATCAACGAGTATATACATATACATTCACATTGTAGATGCTCATGTAAGAGTAAGAGGAAAATAAAATTTTGAAGTTTGAAAGATAGATGTATTTGTCACCGCTTGATTGAAGTGAACAAGAACGTCATCTCTAGCTTGTAGTTTTGCTAAAATCTTAGTTTCTTCCATATTCGTTTCTTCATCTTCTTCCTTCGCATGATCATCGAAATGTTGATATGGAACTTGAGTGTCGGATCTTACAATAGCATCAACCTCAACTCCGCATTTTCCACAAGTTAACTACAATATTTATTAGTGAAAACACAAATAAATAAATAATTATAAGAAAAAAAATTAAAGACAATGAATAATCAATAACAGAAAACTTTTCTATATATATATATATATATAATTAGAGAAGATAACCGTAAACTTGTATTCAGAAAATGGATAGTTAAATCCATCATTTGGTTGCATGTTGGTGCACTTAATCAAATTGGCTCTGAACATCAACTTATAAATGTACCCCATTTTGGGTATGACCTGCAAGTAGATTTGCAAATAAATAATTAAGGTGATCTTCCTTAGTAATACTAATTATACTAAATAAAGTGAAGAATTGTTATATATAGTGAAGATACGGAGGACAAGCAATAATATAATTCAATAGGTGAATTCTTGGAAGCAATTAATTACTAAAGTGTGTTATTTTATATACATATTAACATATATCAAAGACACAGGATTAAGGAGTATAATTAATTTTTATCTAAAAACAGATATGTGACAATTTTCTCTACTCTGCTACAAACATTACGTATCAAAATGGAAAGAAAAACCCTAATCACAAACTCAGTTCTAGGCAGCTAGCTAGCGTTGCACATTGAAAAATCCGATTATATGAATCCTTTCTAGCTAATTTAAACAAATAAAAATGAATAGTTTAAGAAAGTTCTCATCTTTACATACTTGGTGTGCAGCAAAACTCTTTCGATATATCCTCCGAATCACACAATGGACGTCCGGCGAGAAGTAAACAAAAAGAGTTTCTCTCACAACTTAGACTGATAGGAGAAGATATATATCTCAATTTTTAAGTGGCAGTGCAGTAGTAACAAGTCAATGTGTGCAATTAATATACGCATGCAAATCTCTTTGTAGAATCAATGAACTGATTGAGCTAGCTGTTTTTCCTCTTTCTCATACTGTAATTTCTGTCATCACCAGCTTCATATCAGACCAATATAGCATCATCAAGTCTTAATCAATCTAGGGCATCCCCAAACTGCAACGTTTTCGAAAACCCATTAATTTTATTTTCGATCTCTGAAAATATAACTATCGATTGCCTGATTTGATGCATGCTTGAGATTTGAGAGGATGTGCGGATGTGGATATGTGTACCCATTGCGTCTGAGATTTCAATTTTATTTTCACAATCAGTGAACTGAACATGCATTGAAGCAATGTCCAGGTTTGACAAATATGTATGACAGAAAATGAAAATAAAAACGCATCCATCCTTTTGCCATAAAACCTTAACAACATTAAAGACAATCTGCATCTGCATCTTTTGTCACTGAGGACAGAGAGAAGAAATAGCAAAAGATGGAAACTACTCTTAACCTCAACTTGAATCTTCTCTTTCTGAAGTTTTTGAATTTACTAATATAAATAGGGATTGTTGGACTAATTGAATCATTGACAAGTAGAATTAAGGGATAATTTATTTATCAAAAAATATATATTCTCTTACTCATAATCAAAAGAATGAGTAATATACATGTATATACAGTATAATGAAACCATGAAAATTAATATATTGTAATTTAGCCTTTGGGCCTCTCTTCATTTTATTATACGATGTACTATCCAAGTTTTCCTGCAAAATATTTTCCATATATTAAATTTGGTGACAAGTGTGAATAATAATTGTCACGCATCATCTCATTAAATTGATCAATTTCTTAGTTTAAATCTTTCTTTAAATCCCACCTTGGGCTCATAATAATATATCCTTTTGAGAATATAATTAACTCTTTTTAAACAAGTAAATACATTTTATAGTATCAAACTACTTCAATTCATTGGGTCATATAATTTTTATTCATAACTTCCAATATTTGATGTCAAAGTTTTCAATTCCACAAAATCAATAGCCAATTATCATATATGTTACACAAATATTGTTGACTAAAATTCTTGGAAAGCTAAGAGGTCAAGATAAGAAAATGTAAGAAATAAGCCATTTACAATCGATCTAGTTTTCGGAGATGAAAAACAATAAATAAGGTTGTCAAGGCCTAAATATTATAGTTAAACAACTAAAATTACAACAAATATATAAGAATTTTTGTCAAATAATTTTCGTGGGGCTCGAGGAGGTAGGTACCCCATCCCTATTTTGATAATAGGAAAACGGCTTGCCCTCTACTTTTTCTTGAATTAGTGGCTTAATATTATTATTATTATTATTACTATTTTTCTTTTCTTTTTAATACCCCCAATAACCTCCTCTCGTTAAATATATTATGTTAAATACTATATATATATATATATATATTAATGTATTTATCTCTATTGATATTATTCGATAATTAGTAGATTTAAAGGAAGGAACATGTTACTTACTTATAAGGGTCGACTTTTGATAGTACCCTAACATTCCGTATATTAAATTCGAAAGGAATCAAATTTCAATAGGATTTGAACCTATAACTAGTCAATCAATAGTTTTAACACTAATTAGCTGTTGAAGAGTTACATGAAATTCTCTCTCATAGAGTTTAATTCGTTCTAAATCCATGACCATTACGAACTCGAAGTTTCATTCCTAACCCCTGAAGCTTTTTCGTAGTTGTTTCATAAAAAATTCAAATTGGCTCTCTATTTTATTATATTATAGCAATACCCTAATTTCATTTGTTTAATGGTCAAAGCAAACCCATTTCATTCTGACATTTCAAATATTAATATTGAATAAATCAAATCTCCTTAGGTAGGATTTGAACTTAAAAACTAGTCAGATCGTACTACCACTAAAAATCTTTTGTGCAATATGAAACTTTTTTCGAAAACAAAAAAGTTTTTTTATGGGTTGTTTTGCTTTTATTTAAAAAAGAAAGAAAAAAAAAAGAGAGAGAGATATCTAGTATTATTATTATTTTGAAAAGAATATTTATTAAATAAATATATTTCTTTATTTTAAAAAAATGATTTTCTTCACAATTCTGTTTAAAAATTAGATAATGTTTGTTATTATTTGGTTTCATTATATTATATATTTTTATTAAAGTGCTTCTACTTAATTCTACTTAATTTTAAAAGTAAAGTCAAAATCCACTCATTTTATTCATTTATTTATTTATTAATATTTAATTTATAATACTTTCATTTATGAGAACTTAAAAATGACTTCAGATTATGAGGCGAAGCATTTTAAAAGATTATACTATTATGAGAAACCCAACAATCAAAATTACCGCTCTACATCTCTCCCTCTATAGAAACCTGTCTGTAACAATCTAAATATGAAATGTACAATATATAAGCGCTTGGGTAATGATCGGGAAGAGCTTGCTTCATCAAACCAAACAATCAGATAGATGCCTCGCCTTGCCTTGCCTTGCCTTGCCACCCCACCGCAGGCCAACCTCCCATATCTCACTCCCTACACTTATCTCTTTCGCAACATTTTTCCAAAATCTTAAATCATTCTGTGAAAAGGAAGGAAGACTATAAGATGTCAGCACCACCATGAATATGTGTAATATGCTTAAGTTTCAATGTCAAGATCATCTGGGCAAGGAGAAGGTTCTGGTGGGATTGCTGAGATGTAAGTTGCGTCATCAATAAATTCCAAGACCTTTCTTGCTGTTGACTCAGATTCACTTATATCACCAATCTTTCTTGAAGAAACTACTTCGGGTTTAGATTCTCGGGTAGTGTTACTGCTTTCTACTGATGATACAAACTTGTCCTTTGAAAGGGTTGTCTGCGCTGATGCTAATACGGAGGCAAGAACCCCAGATTCCCGCAGTCCTTGAACAATGATCTGTCATGGTCAATAGCCTCAAAAAGTTAAAAACAGGAAAATGACTTCCAAACGGTGCATACATTAACAGAAAATCAATTAATTGCTTGCACATCTCTAAGGACTAGAGCAAGCAAGCAGACAGACATTGGATAAAAGTTTTGGGTAATTGAACTCACCATGGGAGCATATATGCGAGTCAAGATGCCCTTCCTCATGAGTTTCATGTTCAGTGTTTTGTCAGTCCACACAATGCGCTCACGGTACCTATGTCAAAAGTAGACTTGCATTTGAGGAAGTAATCATTTGTCTTATGCCAATATTAAAATATTAGAAACAAATTCTATGAAGAATGCAGCATCTTCAAGTTCTTTATATTCTGTGGGAAGTCCAAAAGCACTTCCAGGTTCTCTTATGAATCCCATAAAAGATCAATTGGTTCAGATAAAAATTTGGGAACTTTATAACAGGAAAATTGTATTAATTCCTCAATATGATTCTGTATCAGTTTTTCAATAGGATTTTACCAGCGCAGCATCTCATCCTCCGTTGCAGTTGAAGCAATTATAAATGCCTGAACAAAACATAATAAGAAAGAGTGAAGATTGTCACTGATAGACAATTATAATAATGCTAATGACTATCTTCAGGCGGCAAAATGAGCAACCATAAAAGAATGTTATAGCTATTGGTTGCTAAGGAACGCTCTTGTCAATTAGCCTTGAAAATGTCTTAGAGATTATTTTTTAAGCAATCTGATACAGAATTTCCCTTGGAACGAATTATCCGCAGCAGCTTATCTTGAGCAAATTTTCTACACCACAACGATTATACTTTGAAACCAGTTTACTAAAGTGGTGAAAATAAAAAGCAGAAACACTGAAAAAAAAAAAAAAGTAAAATAAGGTGAGCACTAGATGCTTAATCAGAAAAAGAGATAGATAGTGCTTGGTAAAACACAAGCAAAGTAACATAGAGGGTGCATGAACAAAACTCACAGCTCTGTCAAATTCCAGCATGAAGCATCTCTTAACATCATCCTTCGTAGGCTTGCAGCCACACCGATCGCGTCTTGAAGTAAGATCAGAAAATTTGGTGTATGTGTAATGCAGGATGGCAGCCTCATCCAATTTGATTTCGCTGTGAAAGATTACAAAATTCATACAAAGTATGTGTCTTTAAATGACAAAAAGAAAATTTTCTGATCTTTACCACTAATTTGATTCTTTTAACTGAAATAGATATAAACAAATAATGCAGTGCCCAAGTAATATATAGAGACATTTCTATCATAATAGCCATACTCTTAAAGAGGTAAGAGACATACATACATGAAGGGATCTTATCCAAGCCAACATGGCAGGGTAAGGCTTTTCCTTGAATTTTGATAATCAGGGGAATATGGGAATAAGAACTAAAAACTCACTTTAGGGATAAGGAAGGGTCGGCCAAATTTTCACAACCCTACACCTTCTGTCATGACTTTATTACCAAAAAGTCCCTGATTGATAATCAAAATCACCATTGACCTCATCTCTCCCTTATTTATATTTTTTTTCATCTCTACTGTCATATTTGATTTACATATTAATTCCTTAATTATGATAACAGCGCTGCGTCAAAATAATCTTTCACACTTTTATACCTTTCCCATTCTTCTATTTCTCATGTCATGGTCTTTCATGACATTTGTATTCTATGGGAACCCTGCTTCTCTAATTAAGTTTCACAAGATCTGCAGCATTTTTCTGCAGTAAGGTGCCAAAACCATCCTCCAACTATTGCTGTTGACCATTGTTTCATTTACCATTTCCTTGTGCAAGCAGATCTTATTTATAGTGTTGTTGGAATTATTGTTTGTGGTTTGGTTTTGGATATGGGAACTAGGGCCCATTTGCTGCTTTACGGACATAAAAAGTACTTGCAACAGCCCAGAAGGAGGCAAGGCTACACTGATCTTAAAAGAAAAAGTGAGGTGAGGCCGGCTAAGGATTTTTTATTTGCGAAAAGAGAAAGTGACATTAAGTTACTATATTTTCTGTGTGTGTTTACAAGCTAGTACTGATTTTGAGAAATGAACAGTATTTTATAAATTCTTCTCTATTTCATAGAGAAAATGAACTTATTGATAAATAGAACAAGAGTACAATAACACTACGAATTAAGATCACAAATATACGCTGTACCAGTCTGAATCACTGAATCTTTCCAATTTTCCCTTAATGTATATTTATGTAAATATTGTATTCTTTTCTGATTTGGAGGTCTATTAGATACATGATAATTTTTGTTAAATTTTGAGTTTCATTTAGGTGATTGCTTTATGGATTTCAAACTTCAATTTTTTAAGTTAATCTCAAGCTTATATTCAGCAGTTCGTTATACTATTTTTATGGAACCTAGAAGGTTTAATGAATGGTTTTAGGTCACTCTTTCTCTTGTGCTTCTTCTGTCTCTCTGTCTACAAATTAGTTTTTGAATGTGCTATCTATGGGCCAAGACATGGCTTCAACCCGTATGAGTGGACCCCATTGGTGGGGATGGAGGTGTATGACAGTTCCCTAAACCCCAGAATATCGTAGGTAGGTAAGCCCCCTTTCAATTTGCATCAATAAGTATACGCATACTTGTAGGGTAATGTAAGTTCACATGATCTATGCATCTAGCATTAAATATCAGTATAGATATGCATGGATGCAGACAACCATATAGATACAAAAATATAGTTAGTTTATTATCGAATCACCTTACCTTGGGGTCTTCATGTAGTTGTGCCATCTATGTGCACCATTAGGACGTAGATGATCTTGAATTCGAGCAGCTGATTTCCCATTTCCATATGTAAGAAAGTAGTTTGGATTACCACGAGTTGCTTCTTTATAGTTGCCAAAGTAAACATCTTTGGGAAGATGGTCATAGTTCTTCTTAAACATCGAGATCTGTGGCAGCATGATGAAAACTGATAACAATTAGTAATGACATGTGTTAAGACCAACTATCCAACAATGCAAGGCTTGAAAATTTCCAGACAATAATCATAGTAGAGCCTTAAATAAAATAGCCTAGAATGCCCTAACTTTCAAATTTTTATTGATTGATCTTTTTTGTTGAACCTAGAAGCATAGGAAACAACAAGAAGAGAGATCATACCTCACTGAAAGGTTCCTTGATGTCATCTCGCTCAACACTACTCTCCTGAAACAAATTATATTCCACCATTATCTTACAAGCCAACATGACAGTGCAAAGAGACCATTAAATACAGAATATCAACTTCTCTTTACACCAAAAAATATATAAATAAATAAATAAATAAATATTTTTTTTAAAAAAAGAAACATTCTCTAGATATTCATCTATGTAACAGATACTGATCCACTCACATAATTAGGGAAGATGACCATATCAACATTGCTAGGTATATCTGCCAGCAATTGTCTCAACGAGTACTCATGAGTTCCCGCAGGATGAATTAGCTCATCTGTGTCAAGATGGATAATCCAATCCATGCCTGCATCCTAAAAATTTACAGGGAGAGACATTTATCAAGAAATTTCAAAATGGCATACACTGATAATTGCACATAGTAGGTGCAAAATGTAAAACACATACCCTTGCCATGACAATAGCCATTTCCATGTTCAGGGATTGTTTCACAAATAACTCGTAATTACATGGTTTATAGAAGAAGCTCGACAACCAGGTCTCATTCCAGATGCGGCTAACCCCAAAAATATATACAAAAACAAAATGAAATATAGTTCATCAGAATCATAGCAGTAGATAACATATGAAAAAGGAAATAAGTATCACAATCTCATCATCAGACGAAACCAGAGGCAAATTAAAACTATTCAACAAAGAAAAGATAAACGAGTTATGCTCCCAATTATATGATGTTTGAGGCTTGTCTGCATCTAGTTCATACAATGTTAAAGGGTTTCCTTTTCTCTTTATCCCCAAACACATAAATTTTTTTCATCAGAATCTTCTCAGGAAATTTACTGAAACAGCCCCAAGGGCCATAAACGGTAGAAACTGAATGATGACTCCAGCCCTGTAACATAAATTTACTACCCCTGTGCCACAAACTCCTTGCATCTTCATGATCATTTGAAAACTTTGTATATGCAAAGAAGAAACTCAAATCAAGAGCTTTTCAGCTTACTTGCAACAATAGATAAGAATATAAACAGCAGGAAAAATCATCATTTCTACCTTTTAGCTTGCTGTTCCTCTAGTTCTCTTGTTCGATATATAACCTTCACCCCCTGCAAAAAATAAATAATTTTATAGCTCATAGCTGCAGATATTTGAAAGAAAAAGTAGAACAAAAGTGAAACCTTATGACAGTAATATTACATGCAAATAAGGAATCACCTCTTAACTCACCAGAACAGACTCCAAGATTTTGGATATCTTAGGAGAGGCAGCCTTCCCCTCCACAAAAAGGAAGAAATTAGAAACCCCAATAACCTTGTGATAAAATATCCATGGTAATATCTGTTCTAGACCAGCAGAAGTACTTGTTGTAATACATATCTGTCATACAAAGACATTGCAAAATAGGACCTCCAAATCTTAAATATTTCATCCAAACCAATAGGGAGAGAGTATTCAAATGGTAACATGCATCAAATTAAACAATTTTTTTTTTATAAAAAAAGTGAACAATTCATGGGAAAAAGAACACTGATACCAAGCAAATCAAGATTATTCCCGCTAATTAATATCAAGTCATCAATCACAAGCCTGATTTCGGAAATTCTTATTCTGTTTTCAACTAGTGAGGAAAAACCCTAGCATGCAGTATAAGTTCTGACAAATTTATTATAATTAATTTCAGAGACATAAGGAATTCAGCTGTTGTAAATTTTAGGATTTTCAAGGCTAAAGCTTATTTTTAATTATTTATTCTTATTTCATATACTGTGTACAATTTAAAACGTTTTATACATCAATACTACATCTGCATTTAATGCTTCAGACAGTACCAGACTCCAAATTATACACGGGAATAATTGACTAAATGTGAAAACAAAAAAACAAGATTCCACTTCAAAAGTACCCATAATCCATAACAAAATCTAGAAGAAAAATAAAATGGAATATTCATTTCCAAGCGCTTAATAAATAAACCGAATCAAAATTCTTAACCAAAGCCGTAAACCACTTTGCATAACCAAGAAAAAAGATTTAAAAATCCATGAAAGCAACTGAAACCCAGTAATAAAAAATAAAAATAAAGTAATGTGTCTATATAAATATGAAGCTGAGAGAAACCCAATTCAGTAAATCGAATCTTCAAAATTCCATAAAAACAAACGAGAATCAATCGTCAAGCACTCACCTTGGGCCTTAGATCCGACCCGAAATCAAACTTCCAGTCCTTATAATACGGAAAGGACGGGGAATTGCTCCGGCCGAGGATATCGGCACAACCGGAGGAGGATGTGCGTAGAGTCTTGGCACTGATGGTGGTTCCCATGCCGGGGAACTCGTGGTGATCGGGCGACCAGCGAGTGACGGGGTCGGTCAAGCCGCCACGCCATTGAAGAACGAAGGCAAAACAAGCGAGAGTCAAGGGCAAAACAGTTAAGAGGAAGAGAAGACGTGAAGTGAAGAGCTGTTGTGAAGGGTGAGAGGAAGAGGAAATGAGGGGTCTTGAGGAAGAATGGATACCCGCCATTTGAGATTACAGACGAAGAAGAGGAAGAAGAGAAAGTGGTGCATATATATGTTATATATATTTTTATTATATATATATATATATAT
>JAXCLQ010000015.1:9330749-9358320 GCA_035584115.1 Cedrela odorata
TATATATATATATATATATGAATGAATCGATGAGAGACAGAGAGAAATGAAACTGACGGAGTCTGAAACTTGAAGGAGATTGATACTAGGAAACCGTTTTGTCGTTGATGCTGCTATTGTTCTTCATTTCAGTTTTATTATTGTTATTTTATTATTATCGTTTTTTAAAAAAGTTAATAAATAACATTCAAGTCCTCGTTGTTTTAGATTTTAAAAAATATATAGATAATTTTTTATTCATATTAAACGAATCCCTGTATGTGTCTCACCCTCTTATCTTAATTTTTTTTTTGTTTATAAAAATATATATATATATATATATAAATTGATAAATTATATTAAGCAAATTATATAAGAAATATTTGAATCTTAAACAAAATCATAATGTTAAAGAATAGTTCAGTTATTTTAATAAAAGTTGTTGATCTATTTGATATAAATTGATAAATTATATTTTTATTTAAAAAAATTATATAATATTAAGATCTAAATATTATTTGAAGTAGTACTATACTAGACATTTAGGTTTGAATTCAGCTCCCACCAAATTATTTGGCTGAATATTGAGGGTTTTTATCTCAAATTATTTAAAAAATTATTATATTTTTTAAAAAGTTTATTAAATGTAATTGAAAACTTAGAAAATGCAATAAAAATTTAAAAATAGAAATTAAAAGATTAATTAAGATATTCAGTAAAATTAGTTGTATCATGGCCCTACTCCTTAAATAAGAAGAATATATATATATATATATATATATTAGTTTTTATTTTACATTATTTGTAAAATAATATTTTGAATTCGAGATTTTTATGGATGATTATTTAAATAAAAATAAAACAAAATAAGATTATTTTTACTATTAATTACTTCTTAAGAAAAAGGAATCTTACTAATTAGATTCTATAGTATAATATCTGTTGGTGATAAAGATATATATATATATATATATATTTGTTTCTATATTATTTTTTTCATTGTTTTGGTAAAATAATTAATACATGTATATTTATATGTTAATTGCAAAATAGGTACACTTTTATCTTTAATTTTATCATTATACTATAAATAATATTATACTATAAATAATGCGTGATTGTTAATGTAAAAAGAGTTTAAAATATAATTATTTAAAGAATTTTTTCAAGAATAAAGATAAAAAAAAAAAAAATGAAAGCTTAAAATTATTCTAAATTGCACTATTTAATTTAATGAAATAATAATATACTTGTAATAATAATTAAAGCATTTAATCTATAAACACTAATTTTTAATGATAATCGTTCCCTATTACATGAATACTTAATATTTAACGATTTTATTTATAAAAAAAAACTACATAACCTCGATCTTAAACAAAATCTAAATATATATATATTTGCAACTATGAAATGGTAAAGATAGATTTAGTTACCATAAATTTCTCCAATACCAGATTGCTTACCATAAATTTAAGGATTTTTTTTTTAATTTGCAACTTAATGGCATATGCAATTACCTTATTTTTCAAGATAGAATGAGATGAGAGAGATTGAATTACTGCTGCTCCATCATCCAAGCAATGTTATCATGGGCCCTGAAAAAGGTAAAGAATTTGGTATTGGTAGTGTTCGTGCAAGTGTTTAACAACAAATATGTTATATTTGTAAAAGCCGGCTAGTTTAATTATAAGAGGAAAAGAAAATAATGGGAGCAAATATTGCAAGTTTTCAAGTCTAAGTACTGTAATTTTAATAGGTTGTTGTACTTGCATCTCACAACAACAATTAATCGTGATTACTACAACACCTCAATTTAAAACCTACTTTTATCTCATGGTTTAACTTCCTATTGTCATAAATAATACTCCCTCAGCTTTAAAAAAAAAAAAAATTATACAACCTATAGTATATATCCTATTAGAAAATAAGATAAATGTGTATATTAAATATCTAAAAATCTTAACTATAAATAAATATGTAATTTTTAGACAAAAAAACAATTTATTATTATTATTATTTTTTGTAAAATCTTTTTATGAACAAATTATTATTATTTTTTAATTTTAAAAATAAAAAGTAAACAAGTATATTTTTTTTAGAAAAATGTCTTTTCATCAATAGTCATAAATTGTAATTTAAAAATAACTTTTTTATCAATAATTTTTATGATAAAAAGTTATTTATTATTATTAAATAATAATAATAATAATAATAATAATGAAAATTGACTATTGATGAAAATTATTTTTTCAAGATAAATATAATTTTTAATATTTATTATCTACTTAAAAATTTAACCAAAAAAAAAAAACAATATATCATTTTCTCGTAAAATATATATTACAAGTTGTTTATTATTTGTTAAAATTTATAGTGGCTCAAGGATTGGAATGTTGTACCTTAATTAAATGTTTCGAGTTTGAATATAGTAAGTAAAAAAAAAAAATTAAATTTTTACACATTTTATTTTAAATGATTTTTGGTTCCGGAATATTGACCTAATTCAACCTTGTTTAAGTTCAAAAAAATCAAGAGTAAATTTGTCAAAGTACTGATATGAAGGGGATAATGGGTAATTTTCAAACTACAAAAATTTTTAAATTTTTGCACATTTTTATTTCAAATGATTTTCAATTCTGGAAAATTGACCTGATTCAACCCGGTTTAAGGTCAAAAAATTATGGACAAATCTATCAAAGTACTAACATGAAGGGGGAATTGGGTAATTTTAAAACTACAAGGGGTAATGGAATATTAAGCCAAACTCAAGGGGAAAAGGGGAGATCAAATTTTATTCAATGCATAACAACATTACTTACTATTGTTGGATGGCGAAAGATAAATTTTAAATGACCCAATTCTGCCTTTTTATTTTTTACTTTTTATATGTCAGAAGTTCATCCGTGGCCGGCTGGCACTGCACTTGAAGAGCCTCTATAAATCTTTTTTGAATTTATATAAAATATTTAATATATAGATATTTTATACTTTGGACTCTCCAACTTTAAAAAGTAAACAATTCACACCTTAATTTAGCAAATATTATTTTAGACTTTAGCCTCTCATATTTATAAAATAAAAATATTACTTCTAAATTTATAATTTCTTTTTTAACCCCAAATTTTAAAAATAAATATTTTATTCTTTTACCACTATGCCTATGATAAAGTGGCCACAAAACCATAATAATATTACTACTAGTATTAGTTAACAAATTTAAGAAAAAATTAAAAATAAGAATATATATAAAATATAACCTTCGTTGTAGTCCGAAAAAGGCACTGTCTCCGGTCGTCTCCAAGCGTATTCACCTGCCAATTTGTTTTTCGGTTTATTTTTCGAGAGACTTGATTAAAAGGTGAAAACATTTTTATCTCTTTACTTCCTTCTTTTCTTTCTTATTTTCTTTAAAAAATGTTTAGGAAAATCTCTCTCTTATTCTCTTTTCTTTCTTCCTTTTTCCTTTCTTTTCTTTCTAGAAAAAGTGTTAAAAATAAAATTGATTCTTCCTTTCATTCCTCAATTTACATACACCGCCTCTCATTTTTCTTTCTTGTTTTCTTTTGAGAAGTGTCAAAGGAAAGAATTTATTGCTCTTTTCTCTCAATTGTCGTATGTCACTCTCTTTTTTTTCTTTCTTTTAATTTTTGCCTTTATATTTACACATGTCTTAACATTCATAAATGAAAACAAGTTTGACAATTTATCATTGGTGGATTCTAAAATTCATTTAATTTAATTTATTTAATAAAGTTTTTGATTTCATCAATTTACTTAATAATTAAATAATAATAATATTAATAATAAAATAAAAAAAATTTAGGTGTCAAAATCCTTATCATTGATTTACATCATTAAGAATAAATATTCACTAGATTTTGACACTTAGTAACATTTGATTTTGCCATTTGTCAAACAAATATTTAATTAAATATTTTAAAAATATTTAATTAACTATCATAATTAATACCATTGATTTACATCTTAATGGATAAGTATGAAGAAAATTCTGGCATTTGACAATATTTAATTTTGAAATTTGGCAACATTTGATTTTGTAATTTGTCAAGTAATGATTTTATTTGATTTTTCACTTGGCAACATCTTATTTATTTGATTTATAATAACATTTATTAAATATTAATAAATAAACTAATTCATTTGTTAATATATAAATCAAATAATATATTAATTAGTCTCCCATATATCTATAAATCATATTTACAGTATTAATAAATTACCGAAATATTTTTCCGAACTTATGGGTGCTAGTGCGTTATTGTCGAAAAATTTATTCTTTACCTTTTAAAGAATAAAATTGTTTTCCAATCAACTTACCGTAATAATTTAATTTTTATTGATACGAAACATCATTAACTAACTTAATGATGTTTATTTTATCTATCATCAACTTACTAGTTAATGTATGACCCTCTAGACTCACGGTGAACTGAACATGAGCCAATACGAACCCTTTCATTTTATTTCGGTACAATTCATTGTAATCGAAATTCCCAATAATCATGAGTGACCTCTAGTAAAATATCATGACCTCTTGAGCACAAATAATATATTTTTGGATAAATTTATATAGTCGTACTTATTTGTAGTAAAGGGGCTATGGTGTCTTCAAACCCTTAACTCTATCATAGGATTAGAAACGCAATCATTTACGGGATTCGCGTATCTGCGTATCCACAAAACTTATTTTTGAAAATCGCGTACTTTGATCAAAGATTTGATTCTGTGTATAACCGTCTTACCTAGGATCTTAAACTCAAATATTTAAGTTAACTGATTCCATATTGATCACCTGTCATCGTACAATAAGAATACATTGTCATCAAACTTTTTTCACCAGGCATGCCTAACCTAATACGATATACATAAGTGAGTGATGTGTCTTAGTGCGGAGGGCAACCATAATATCTTAGGTCAAAGAACTAGTAGTTCACTAGTACAACTATACGACGTATCATTGACTATGGATAATCACCCATGTGATTCGTCAAGTTTAGTCATGTTTAGTAATATGTTCTTAAACATATTATCTATGTTTATGGTCTCATGACATGAGACACGTTACCTAACTATTAATATCGAATACTAATCAGTGGCAGCAACAAAACATGCAATGTTATTGTCTTTAGTGATATTACTTCAATCGGGAACTGATTCAGATATATTTAAATAAGACTCTGTACTTACATCTACAACTTTTTATAGATAGTCTCGACACATAATATATCACGAGATCTTATTCTGTATTAAATATAAAATTAAAATTATCAATTGAACAAATGCAAAATGAAATAATTACCATTTTATTAATTGTAAATAACTTTAAACCTAATTACAAAATATATATACAAATGAGTAATATCTCTAAACCATATGATACGATTTGGTTCTATGGTATATCTCTAACAAACTTCTACTTACACTAGAGTCAATCACTGTAATACTCAATACCTATCTTCTCAATATGGTGATTTAGGTGCTATTGTATCATAGGCTTAGTCAACGGGTCTACCAAGTTATTTGTTGATGAGTCTTTTACATAATTAGTTGTTCATCACCAATAAACTCTTAGATTAATTGATATTTATGCTAAATATGTTTAGACTTCTGGTGAGACCTAGGTTTTTTAGTTTGTGTTATAGCTCAGTTATTGTCATAGTACAAAGATACTGGATCAAATATGGAAGGAACCACTCCGAGTTCACTCACAAGTTTACGGATCCAGATAGCCTCTTTTGTAGCTTTACAAGCAACGATGTATTCAGCTTCTATAGTGGAGTCAGTCGTAATAGTCTGTTTGAAACTTTTCTAGCTGACAGCACCTTCATTACAAATGAAAACAAATGCGAAAATAGACTTTCTATCATACACATTTAATTGAAAAACTGAATTTGTGTAACCTTCGATTTTTAACTCACCTCACCCATACGTCAATACTAAATTTTTAGTTCTTATTAAATATTTAAGGATTCTTTTGAGCGCAGTTCAATGTTGTTCTTTAGGATTTACCTAATATCTGCTTGAAATACTCACAGTATATGCTATATTAGGTCTTGTATATAACATAGCGTACATAAAACTACCTATTGCCAAAGCATAAGGGATCATTTTCATATGCTTTCGCTCAGCTTCAGTCTTGGGTTCCATCTCTTTTGAGAGATGAATACCATAACTGCAAGGTAAAAAACCCTTTTTAGAATCATTCATACTAAACTAATTCAGTATTTTATCTATGTATAGATTCTAGGAAAGGTCTATTATTCGTTTCACTTTAACTCTATAGAGACGAATACCTAAAATATAAGGAACGTGATAACATTATTATTCTTCTTTTTGTAGACATAAGGTTCATCAATATTTTTGATGAAACCAAACGATTTGATTGCACCATTGAATCGTATGATCTAACTTCTAGAAGCTTGCTTTAATCCATATATAGATTTATGTAGCTTACAAACTTTATGACTATCGATAGATGAAACAAATCCTATGAGTTTTTGTATATATACGGTTTCCTCAATGAAACTATTGAGAAAGACTGTCTTTACATCTATTTGCCATATTTCATAATTATAATAAACTACAATAGCAAGTAGTATCCAAATGGACTTTAGCATAGCTACTGGTGAAAACATTTCCTCATAATCAATACCTTGTTTTATAGTATAACTTTTCGCCACGAGTCTAGCTTTATTAGTGTCAACTTTTCCATGTTTACCAATTTTTTTTTTTTTTTGTAAATCCATTTATAACTAATAGAGATAATTCCCTCTAGTGGATCAACAAGTGACCACACATAATTAGCATAAATGTAGTCAATTTCGAATTCCATAGCTTCAAGCCATTTTTTAGAATCAATATCTAATATCACCTTTACATAGGTTCTAGGATCCTCCTTCTACATTTCTTCTCCTATCATTAATGATTCAAAATCATTATCAAAAAGGAAAAATTATCTTTGCGGAGGACATGATATTTTAGTAGTTATTTTAAGAGGTTGATCTATAAAAGGCTGAGAATCAGATTGAACATGTTTATCTATATGAACAGATTCATTTACATTAACAGACTTATCCATATGAGATTGTTCATCATCAAGCTCTCTAGACTTTTCTGAGAGCTCGATCTTTTTGCCTACACCACTTTCCTCAATGAACTTATTCTCGAGGAATTGTGCGTGTTTACAGATTGAAATTCTTTGATCAGTTTAAAAGTAGAAACAATATCATAAACTTTCTTTAGATATCTAATGAATCGGTCTTTTTTAGGTTTTTTGCCCAACTTCTCAGGTTTAATAATTTTAACGTAAGCTAGACAACTTTGAGGCTTCATGTGATTGAAGCTTGGTTACTTCTTATACCATATCTCATATGGTGTTTTCGTAACTGCTTTAGATGGGGTCATGTTCAAGATGTACATTGCGATATTTATGACATATCCCCAAAGATATATATGTAAATCTATCAAGCCTATCATAGACCATACCATATCAAGTAATGTAAGATTCCTCCTTTTTGATACACTATTATGCGGAGGTGTATAAAAAGGTATAAGCTGAGAGATTATACCATTAAGTTTAAGAAAATCTAGAAATTTAATACTTAAGTATTCTCTACCACGATCAGATCGTAAAATTTTAATACTCTTTCCTATTTGTTTCTCTACTTCTACTTTGAATTCTTTAAATTTTTCAAATGATTCGGATTTGTACTTCAATAAATATACATAACCATATCGTGAATAATCATCAATAAAGGTTATGAAGTATGAAAAATCGCCCTTGACCATTTCGTTAAATGGATTGGTAAATTAATTCAAGAATTTCATTGGTTCTTTTCCCTTGATTGGTAAATTGGTCATCTTTTCTTGAAGATAGGATTCACAAGTTGGGTAAGTTTCAAAACCCAATGGTCCTATAAGTTTATCAATTCCCATATTCTTAAACAGTTTCTCTCTAATATACCCTAATCTATGATGCCATATTAATCTTGAATTGATTTCATTTCTAAATCTTTTCTTATTAATGGTATTTATCATGTTAATTTTATTTATCTTAAGAACATACAATCCATTTATATTTATACTAGTGCCAACTAATTTATTTCTTAAATAAATACAACATTTACATCCATCAAAAGTAAAAGTGTAACTTTACTTATACAATAGATTAACAGACAAAATGTTTCTATTAATTGTATCAAAATACGTAACTTTGTACAATACAAAAGCATGGCTCGAAGGCAAAACTAGTCTGCATATCCCTGAGTAGGTAGAAACAACGGTTGCTCAATTTGCTATCTTTAATGTTACTGCACTATTCTTTAGTAACTGTTTACTGTGAAGGCCTTGTAACGACATACAAATATGTGAGGTGCAGGGGTGTTTAAAACAGATTCCAGTTCTGGTTCCATTCAAGATCGGAACTTATTCTAAATAAATTTGGTTCTTAAATTTTAGAGCCGAAACCTACCCTATTTAACATGGTACTCTGTTTTTTTGTTCTGATTCGACTTCGGTTTCGGTTCTATTCTGGTCTAAAAACAAGGTACCTTGTTTATCAAATACGCATATCAGAATCATGTTTTTACTTATAGCAATCACTAATGATTGTCAAAATGTTTACAGAGCTGGAGCAAAATTATTTCACAAGTAAATAGAGTAAAGCAACAATCCAAGAAAGATAATGAAATAACCACCAATTTTCATAAATATGTAAACAAGCAATGTTTATTCATATCAATCATGATTACAAGTTTTCAAAACAGGTGAAGAGTATTTTGTGTTAAATCACTCATCATCATTAGATTTTCATAATAT
This sequence comes from Cedrela odorata, assembly GCA_035584115.1. Taxonomy (NCBI): domain Eukaryota; kingdom Viridiplantae; phylum Streptophyta; class Magnoliopsida; order Sapindales; family Meliaceae; genus Cedrela; species Cedrela odorata. The sequence goes on from JAXCLQ010000015.1 coordinate 9,339,570, forward strand.
AGTCCAGTATAATAGGTAATCAAATTCAAAGCTTAATCTTGATGACAACAATAAAAACGCCTAGAAAGGGGATATCTAAATCAAACCTTGGAAATAGTAAGTGTTAGACTTCATTGTTCCTTAAGAATATCCAAACATATACTTCCATTGCTATTGATATTTGGGTGGAAGACTTTAATCCTAAATGCAACTTGAAATAGATAACTTGATTAGCCTTATAACATATTTATTATATGTAACCAAAAAAAAAAAAAAAAAGCTAGAATTTTACTAATTCCAACAAATTAGCAGCAATGGCTTAACAGATAAAGTTAAGAAGATAACACTCAGCTTGAAATTATATATAAATAAATAAATAATGAAACAATTAAAAAAAAAAAAAGCTTTCTACCCCTTTTTAATTGCCAAAAGAAACCCATTTGAAAGTCAAACTACAATAAGAGAATCAATAATTTCTTCTAATAGTAACCAAAGTAATTTCCTTAGAGATGGAAAAGTAACGCAACAGATTCTATCAAAAGACAAATTCTCCCTTAATTAAAATTATGAAATTAGACTTAAAAAAAGTGTTAAGTCTCGTAATGAAGTAATGATGATTATATACAAGTAAATACAAATTTAAAAGGTTCAGTTTAAAAGGGATCGTGTTATTATATATAATTTTCTTCTTTCTTATCCACTTCATTTCAAAAGCACTTGGAAGCCTTACTTTCCTTTTTACCAGAAACTTCCCTCATTATTAATAATCCCCATTACCCATCCCCTCAACCAGCAATAACACCAGCAACACATGAACTCTTCTAACCCAAAGGTGAACTTAAAGATCTTAACTCCTAGAAAAATAAAAAAAGAAAATGGATATGAAGAGTTACCTCAAACGCGAAGGAGAAGCAAACCTTAGAAATGGTTACAGATGATACAAGATAATGGAAAGATCAAAGCGAGTCGATGAAAAAGTTGTATATTACGTAAAATGACATGGTCTAGCACGCAATGCAACTCCTTTTATTGTTTTTCTTATGGGTTTAATTCTTATACCGTATAGTATAATTGTTTCTTTGACCTTCTAAAGAGTATGGGAAATAAGTCAACCAAGCCTTTATCACAACAATACTAATTGATTTGTTCATGTTTTTGGCTAAAGGTGAAGAAGAAAAAAATAAAAAATGATCGACTTGGTGGAGAGAACAATAAAGAGAAAATGAAATCTAAGTTAGATTTTGATTTTGTTATTTTTATCTTTCTAAGTTGGGTCGAGTCGAGTTGAATTTGGGTAAGGCGGGTTGAGTTCAGTTCATCGGTTTGGTTTGGTTCCATAAGATAGAGAACCGAAACCGAATCGAAATAAATCGAATTTTTATTTTAATACCGAAACCAGACCTAAACAAATCGGTTTCGATTTAGAAAGCGTATTGACCTATTCGATTCCATAAGGTTCCGGGTAGACCTGAAACTTATGAACACCCCTAGTAAGGTGGCAACTGAATCAATAATCCAAGAATATGAATTTAAAATAACACTTAATTCAGTTTTAATAACATGACAAGAAATCCTACTTTGCGTCCTCCTCTGTCTCAAGCTCTCCAAGTAAATAGGATAATTCATTCTTTAATGATTGAGCTTCTTGCAATGATGACATTCATCATTTGCCTGGATTTTTGTAACAGGTTTGCCTTTGCCCTTGCTCTTTCCTTTTTTCTTGGAGATACCTCATTTTAGTTTGTACCAAGAAGTTTTCTTACTCTTTTTATTGAATGTCTTTTTGGAAGACATTGTGGCAAGAACAATCTTCTTTCCTCTCCCTTTTGAAGTTCTTTTATAAAATAATAATAATAATTTCTTTCATAAGTTCAGGGAGATAATGTTTCAGTTTGTTCATGTTAAAGTTTGTAACAAACTGGTTAAAGTTATGAGGGAGGGACTGAATAATCAAATCCATCTATAGTGCAAAGTTATAAAGAACCTCAAGGCTTTAAGTTGCCATATGAGGTTGATCATTTTCATAAGATGGGACTTCGAAGTCACTCTTAAATTAAGCCTCATTCTAAATAGGGCAGTGGGCAACTCACACTGCCTGGTATTGGAACTCTCCCTAAATAACTCTACTAAGGAGAGATAAATATGAAAGGCATCTTGCATGTCCTTATGTTGGATGTTACGAATCAACTTTTTTCTTAAACGAAATTCAAATATGTGCGGCACTCACTATCATGTTGAACTAGTAAGTCAGTCTAAACAAGTTTCTGCACGCAGCAAGCACAAGTAGGTTAGTTGTCTACAAACGTAAGCAAGTAATAGACAATAATTGAAAACAAGCAAAGATTATCTAACAACACAATTCAAACGAATACGTAACAAGCAAGCAAGCAATATACAAGCAAACAATAAGCAAACAAGCATTGAACAACAAAACATCACAACACATAGGATAAGCAAGATTGAATAATCAATGTAAGCACTCATTTTATTATAATCTAAGGACAGAGGAGTACACAACAAATCCCCATTAGTGCCTCCTCGACTTACGGCCATGGGCTCATTAGTTGGCCTTGAACAAGCAAATAAGGGGGACCTTTACACCTTCCCTCATATAATCTATCGGCATCCTCGATGATTGCGCCTTCTTGAAGTCTTTAATCTTCTACTGAAACAGTTCCAATTTTTCAGTTTTCTCCCAGCTGATTTCTTCTTTTCCAAGGCCTTTCTACTTCATGAGAAACTTCTTATAGTGTAGTCTTCCCCTACCTTTCACTTGTCGCTCTGCTAGGATTTCTTCAACTTCTTTGGTAGTCTGTTTCCGTGGCTGTTCCTTGATCCTCTCTTGTAGGTTGGTTGTGAGCAAAATCTTCCTTGTCAGCGTCATATAGCTTCAATCTGCTAATATGGAAGACCGGGTGCATCTTAATTTAGACTGGCGTTTCGACCTTGTATAAGGTCTTCCCTACTTTAGCAACGACTTGAACTAAACCTTCATACTTTTACACTAGTCTTTGATCTCGGCTTACCCGAAAGCGAATATATTCTAGAATAAACCTAATCAGCACCAAATCTCCAGGCTTGAACTAGAGCGGTCTTCTACTTTTGTCTGCCCACGTTTTCATCCTAACGGCAGCTTTCTCCAAATAGGCTCAAGCTATTTTAGCATTAATTCTCCATTCCTGGGTGAAATTAAAAGCCCGAGGGACCTTTCCCATATACTCCATGATAATGTAAAGTAGAAGTGGTTGCTGTTCTGTCACTACTTCAAATGGACTTTGGTTTGTCGATGAGTTATTCCTTGCATTGAAGCAGAACTATACTACATTAAGTAATTGCGCCTAATTCTTCTGGTTGACATTTACAAAATGGCGCAAATACTCTTCTAGCATCCCATTGAATCTGGGGTCCCGATTGCTCACAATGTGCTGTGGTACTCCCTAATACTTCATCACGTGTTTGAAGAATAATCTTGTTGTATCCTCTACTTCATAATATTTTGGGGCTGATATAAAAGTGGCATACTTTGAAAACCTGTCAACAACCACCAAAATATCAGTTAAGTCACCTCTAATCTTCGAAAGGTTAGTGATCAAGTCAAGCAAGACACTCTCTCATAGTTAATTTGGCATATTCAATAGTTCTAGCAATCTTGGACTCTTTAACTTCTTCACCATATCTTATTAGCAGACAAAGCAGGTCTTGGTATACTCCTCTACATCATCTCGCATCTGTGGCCAATAGTACCCTTACTTCAACAAGGCGTACGTTCTCTGCCATCCCCGATGACCCGACCACAGAGTGTCATGACATTTATTCAAAAGAGTTCTCCAATAATCTCCAACTTTTGGAATGTACAAGCGACTGCCTTTTGTCCACAAGAGTCCATCTTCCACCCAAAACCGACGTGTCTTCCCTTCTTCTACCAACTTCATAATCGTGCGAGAGACTGAATTCTTCTCTAATTTTTCCCAATGCGTTCACAGAGTGGTATTAAAATTGTGGTAGCTGACATGGTTACCATCCTTCTCAAACTAAGGAGTTCTGAATTACGGCTTAGAGCATCCGCCATTTTATTCAAGATCCCGAATTTGTGCTCGAAGTGGAAGTCAAATTCTACCAAAAACTCTTACCATCTGGCCTACTTTACGGTCAACTTCGACTGTGTAAGGAAGTGGCTCACAGTAGTGTTGTTTATCTTCACCACGAACTTAGACCCTAATAAGTAATGCCTCCATATCTGCAAATAATGTAACATAGCTAAGAGTTCCTTTTCTTAGATTATGTACCTTTGCTCCGAATTTGATAACTTTCGGCTCTTATAAGCTACTAAATGGCCCTCCTGTAATAAAACTCCCCCAGTAGAAAGTCAGATGCATCAATCTGCACCTTAAAAAGCTTAGCTATTTCCGAAAAAGTAAGAACCGGATCTTTCATCATGTCTTTCTTCAAATTGTCGAAGGCTTTGCTATGCTGCTTAAACCACTCTCACGTTACTCCATTCTTCAATAGTTCCGTTAAGGGTGCAACTTTCTTCGAATATCCTTCTACGAATCTTTGATAGTAGTTAACCAGTCTGAGAAAATACCGTAACTTCTTCAAGCTTGTTGGCAACTTTCATTCCTATATAGCCCTCACCTTATCCAAATCCATACGTATGCAACCTTACTCGATCACATAGCCAAGGAATTTGATGCGCTTTTGTGTTAACGAACATTTCTCTTTCTTCAAGAAGAGTTCATTGTCCTTCAACTTTTGAAATATCTTAGCTAAGTGCTTCTTATGCTCTTCTAAGGTTTTACTGTAGACCATGATATCATCAAGGAAGACCACCACAAACTTGTTCAAATATTCATGGAATACATCATTCATTAATGTATAAAAAGCTTGTAGGAGCATTTGTCAACCCGAACAACATCACCAAAAACTCATACGATCTATACTGGATGATGCATGTGGTTTTTGGTTCATCCCCCTCGACAATCCACATTTGATGGTAGCCTAACCGTAAGTCTAGCTTTGTGAAGAACTTTGTCGCACTCAGTTGATCAAACAAATCTGCTATCAGTAGAATGGGATAGATGTTGCAGACTATCAACTTATTGAGAGCTCTATAGTTGATACACAACCGTAGGCTCTAATTTTGCATCTTCTGAAACAACACCAGGGCTCCAAACGGTGTTTTTGAAAGTCTGATGAAGCCGGCCTCCAACAATTCATCTAATTACTTTTAGAGTTTGGCTAACTCTGGTGAGACCATTTTACAAGAGGCATGCGAAGGTGGTTTCGCCCCTGGCACTAACTCAATCTGATGATTAATTGCTTTCCTCGATGGCAAGGTCTTGGGCAGTTGATCCTGCATCACCTCTACAAATTCCCTCAATACACTTGTAATTTTCGATAGGATCGGCTCTCATTCTCCCTCCTCTACTGAGGTCAGAATTGCAATGAAAGAGGATTCTCCTCTCTTAATCCCCTTCTTAAATTGAAGGGTAGATAAGAACTTCAGTTCAGTTGGCTACTTGACCTTGGTCGGCACCATCGCGGGCCTTTCTCCCATGATTAACAAACCATCGACAGATAGAACAGAGATCATTCTTTAACAAGAGGTCCATTCCCAAGACAACATCAAAGTCATCCATCTACACGGCCACAAGGTCGACCTGACCTTCCCAAGTGCCAATCTTCATTTGCACTTGCTTTGTCAACTCACACATGGGTAAGGCTTTAGAGTTGACTAGCTTTATTTGGCCAACATTCGCCTCGAGTTTTGACCTAAGGCGCTTCACTTTAGAAGCAGAAATGAAGTTATAAATGGCCCATGTGTCCACCATAACACTCCTTGCTATAATCCCATTGATTAGGGCGTCAATGTACAAAAGGCCTGTTCCCACAACCATCTTACCCACAAACTGCTTCTTTAGGGCATTCAACATTCTTAGAGCCACCATGTGATTAGTTTCTTTTGTTTCCTGATTGCTCTGAATTTTCTCTTACTGTGGCTCTTCAGCTTTCATGGAGCTCAGTCTAGTCTTTTTGGGACACTTTGACGCTTTATGCGGGCCATTGTATAGCCAACATTCAAACGGCTGCTTGCTTGCTTCCCCTTATTAAAGAAGGTTGGCTTGTTCGAAAAGTTTGACTTTTGCCTCTTGGTTAATCCCTCACCTTTATTGGGGCTTTAATTCCTAGGCCTTTTATTCCAATTACCGTTCTTTCTTGACATAGGTAATGGTCTTTTCATTTGGGGACCATCACGCATAAAATCTGACAACTGTTCAGCGGTTGATTGTGCAGACGAGAGATCTTGTACTCCTTGTCACTGAAGCTCATTTTATGCCTAAGGTTGAAAACCATCTGTGAAGTAGAACAACCTATCTTGTTCCATCATATCTCAAATATCTAACATTAGACTCGATAATTTCTTCACATACTTACGGATTATCCCAGTTTAGGTCAACCCACGTAATTGCTTGCCAGCAAGATATGCCACGTTTTCAAGAAGGAATTGGTTCTTCAACTCGTATTTCAGGTCTTCTCAATTATCAATTGTGCAGCGTCCATCTTGAATTTCTTGGTATTTTATCCTTCACCACAACTTGGCATCCCTAGACAAGTACATGGACACAGTGGTTGCTTTTACTTCCTCAGAATCTGCCCTTACAGCCTGAAAATATTGCTCGATATCAAACAAAAAGATTTTGAGCTCTTTGGCATCTCTGGTTGCTCCATAGTGCTTTGGTTCTGATACCTTTATTTGGTGATATTCTTAGCTTGGGGTGATTCCTAGTTGAGTTACAAGGGTATGAGCAACGAGGTTTACCCTTGTGTCTTCTAGTTATTCCCGCAGCATATTCAGTTTACCGCGGCACTCCTTCGCAAACTCAGATAGAGTCGCTTGCACATCTGCAAGTTGTGTTTCCAACTCTTCGAGACGTTCACCACCGTACGCTTCGGTACTAGAGCTAGCGGCTTTCAATTCAAGTGCGCTTACTCAAGCACTCAAGGACTCTAACAATCTTATGGTTCGTCTCAAGTTCTCGGTATCGGGTGAGCCCACTCTCTTCTGTGTCGCCTCTAAGGCTCGTTGATGATTCTTGAACTCTACCCATTTTCCTTCGAGTGTATCCAATGCTCATTGACATTCTTCCAATTCTGTCCATTTTCTTTTGAGGGCATCTAATCGGTTTGCTTTTGACAAACTAGCTTTTGTAGACATCTTTACTTCAACCTTGTGCTCTGATACTAACTGTTATGAACCGACTTTTCTCTTAAACGAAATTTGGATTCGTGCGGCACTTACTATCATGTTGAACTAGTGAGTCAGCTTAAACAAGTTTCTGCACGCAGCAAGCACAAGTAGGTTAGTTGTCTATAAAAGTAGGTAAGTAACGAACAATAATTGGATACAAGCAAAGATCGTCTAACAACACAATTCAAGCGAATACGCAACAAGCAAGCAAGCAATTAGCAAATAAACATTGAATAACCAAGCATCACAACACATAGGATAAGCAAGATTGTACAATCAATGCAATCACTCATTTTATTATAATCTAATGATGGAGGAGTACACAACAAATCTCCACTGGTGCCTCTCCGACTTGCGGCCATGGGCTCATTAGTTGGCCTTGGATGAGCAAATAAGGAGGACCTTTACACTAGGCCTGCAAATCATCATTCATTGAGGCTAGCATATAAAATCTTACTTTAAGATTGTCATCCTTCCATTTCTAGAAGGTTTCTCTCTCCTCTAGTGTAGATTTATCAGGAAAGCTCTTAGGAATATCAACGACATAACCAGCTTTCTCAAAATCCAATACTATTCTGAAATTTCTATACTAGACCTTCAAGTTAGGTCTGATAAATCTGAGTATCTAGGATTTTTAGTAATGGGCTAGACAATGAGTGTGTATCACTAGATCAAGTTTAAGTGTTTGTATATCTATAGAAAAAGAAAAACATCAATATGTGTGAGTATATATCATACTTTTCAGTTTTGGACTTTAAACCAAATAGTTCTATTCAGTTTTGGACTTTAAACCAAATAGTTCTTCTACTACTTTAATTAAATTTTATACTCCTTTAAATAAGAAAACTAAAATCATATTACAGGTGTAACACTTGTAATTTCTTTTGTAGATGTATGAGCCTAGTTTTGTAAGTTTGAAAAATGTAGTAGACATGAAATGAGAATTTTAAAGTTAACAAGGTTATTTTTGAAATTTTAAAATTATGAATTAAAAATAAAATCTAAGTGGGCTAAGAAATATATATGTGTATATATATATATATGTTTTGGGCTTAATTTATATTATATATATGTATTGGGCCTAATTCATTTTATTAAGCCCAAACCCAATTATGCAAGCCCAATCCAAGCCCAAATGTGTATATATATATATATAATAAAGTAAAATAAATAATTAAATGGATAAATATTAAGCTTTAGTCAAAATTCTCTAAAAAATCTAAGCCATTCATTTGTTTCAATCCTAGCCATCCACTTGTCACAATTCTAGACATGTTTTACAAATGAGATAAGGATAAATAAAAAAATCTAAGTTAGTGGAAGCGAAGATGTAGGCGTATTCGTAGTTTTATTTTGATATATGTAATTTGTAAGTTAGCTAAGTAGTGTGTATAAACTTATAGGATAGTACTTGAGAATCTATTTGTATTAAAAAGAGTTGTATTATATGTACACTTGTATGTATATAAAAAGAAAAAAAATTTTGTGGATTAGAAATGTTTAAGGTTTGTGCAAATAAAAGAATAACATTGTATGTAGTATACATGGTTATGTATTTGCAGTTAGTAAGAAACAGGTGTGACAACAAGTTTTTCGTAGTTGATCATATTCTTATCAAACTTACAGAACATCACTTGACAATTATTGGTCAAATAAGTCATAAATACATTTCTTTTTGTAACTTATTACAAGGTATGATTAATCAATCTCTAGATCCAAGAAACCTTACCTAACAGTTATTAGTACCTTAACCTAGTTAGGCTAGATCCAATATTTTTTCATAAATAGGTATGCAATCAGATTCTCACTTGACAGTTATTGACACCTGATGCATCCTATAAAGAAACATGTCAAATAGATCATGATATCTTATAAGGATCCTCACCTAACAATTATTGAATTACCTCATCATAAATGTCTATAACCTACTGACTGTATTGGAAGATTTGAACCTAATATTTTATTAAGGGAGATTTTTATTCATGTCTTATTTTTATTGTTTAGTAATGAGATTTAAATTCTATATTATTTTAGAGTCAATAAAATGATATCAATTTTAAATCTTTATCCATTACTGTTAGATCGCATTAATTTAACAAAGTAATAATTAATTTATTATTAGGCCTATAAATTAGCAGTTAATTTATTATTAATATTGTTGATCAAATTACTCCTACTATAATTCTATTAATTCTAGATTAATTAAAAATAAATGAAATAATTATTCAATTAAATTTTAATACGAAGTTATTTTAATTTTAATTTTAATTTTCTAATTTTAATTTTCTAATTTGATTTAATTTTTCTTTTTGATTGAAGCAAGTTCGAGCTTGAAAATTTTAATTTCAATTAATTTAATTTTCGGAACAGAAAATACTAATCAAATTAGTTATTAATGTGACTTGAGTTGTGGCTAAGTAATAAATTATAACAATTAATAACTATTTATTATTGAAAAATTGAACACTTCGAAATTTTGCATTTTTGGTCCCTACAGATAAATTACATAACATTTTCTAATATATCTATAAGCAACCAAATCATGCTAAAATACTACAAATATATTCAAAAAACATGCCAATACATATTAATCAATATTAATAACATATATTAATATGCTTTTTCATAAAATCACAATAAATCATATCTCTCATGATTTTATAATTTATTATCAATAAAATAATAATTTAATCACATCAAATATAATTATTTCATATTCAAATATATCAAATATATCTATATGCATGTTAACACATATTAATCAATATTAACATGTATTAACACATATATGCATAAAATCACAACAAATCATATTTTTCATGATTTTTCCATATTATTATCAACATAATAACATGGTGAGCATATATGACGCATATAACAAATTATCAACCAACCAAGGCACAAGTCTCTCACATATGAACATAAATCCAACATCCAACACATATATATTATAAAGCTTGCATTAAAACTTATTTTAGTAGCTCTAATACCACTGTTAGGAAACGTTTTCCAATCGCCAGAGTAACAATTGTCATACAGTTGCGTAAAAAGACTCTCGAAAAGATCAAAATTGTAAATTATGCAAGTTTTGAAACTTTTAACGAATTTAAGTCAAAATTAACAATAAGGATTTATAAAATATACCCTTCGTTGTAGTTCGGAAAAGCACACAATCTCCAGTCACCTTCAAGCCTATCTATACACCGATTTGTTGACGATATTTCAATTTTTATATTGAGAAACTTGATTAAAAGGAGAAACACTTTTCTGTCTTTACTTCCTTCTTTTCTTTCTTATTTTCCATATTTATTTTCCTTAGAAAATATCTAGGAAAATCTCTCTCTTCCTCTCTTTCCTTTCTTATTTTTTCCTTTCTTTTCTTCCTAAGAAAAGTGTTTAAAATGAAATTGATTCTTTTTCCCTTCCTCAATTTACATATACCACCTCTTCTTCTTTTTCTTTCTTGTTTTCTTTTGAAAAGTGTTAAAGGAAAGAAGTTCTTCCTCTTCTCTCTCAATCACCGTATGTCACTCTCTTATAAAACTTGACAATTTGTCATTGGTGGGTTCCAAAATCCATTTAATTTAATTCATTTAATAAAGTTTTTGATTTCATCAATTTATTTAACAATTAAATAATAATAAATATTAATAATAAAATCAAAAACTTAGGTGTTAAAATCCTTACCATTGATTTATATCATTAAGGATAAACATTAACTAGAATTTGACATCTGACAACATTTGATTTTGCCATTTGTCAAATAAGTATTTAATTAAATATTTCAAAAATATTTAATCTATAAATATTAAAAGTCATAATCCATACCATTGATTTACATCTTAATGGATAAGCATGAGGAAGATTTTGACATTTGGCAATATTTGATTTTGCTATTTGTTAAGTAATGATTTTATTTGATTTTACACTTGGCAACATCTTATGGTGCCACTTGTCAAATAAGTATTTATTTAATTTACAATAATATTTATTAAATATTAATAAATAAATAATTTATTTGTTAATATATAAATCAAATAATATATTAATTAGTCTTCATATATCCGTAAATCATATTTACGGTATTAATAAATTAGTGAAACATTTTTTCGAACTTACAGGTGCTAGCGCTTTATTGTCGGAAAATTTATTCTTTACATTTTAAAGAATAAAATTACCTTTCGATCAACTTATCGTAACAATTTAATTTTTGTTAATACGAAACATCATTAACTGGCTTAATGATATTTATTTTATCTATCGTCAACTTACTAGTTAATGTGTGTGATCTCTTAGGTTCACCGTGAACTGAACATGAGCCATTACAAACCCTAATGCTTTATTTCGATATAATTCATCATAACTGAAGTTTACAATGATCATGAGTGACCTTTAACAAATATCATGAGCCCCCAGAGCACAGAGAATATATTTTCGAATAAACTCATATAGTCACACTTACATGTAATAAAGTCCTTTTATTATCAACTCTTGATCGAGTGCTAGTTATGGTGTCTTCAAATCCCTAACTTGGTCATAGGATTGGAAATATAATCATATACTGTAAGCCTTGTTATTTGAATATAAGTGTACAATGGTCATTATTATGACATTCATTTTCACATATGCATGGTAATGGTTAGTTGACATAGTATCGAGTGAATTTAAATTAAATTTAATGATATGAATATACTGAATTTGATGTTATGATTTGGAATTTTGCATAAGTTAGATTTTGGTATATTGCACTACGCTGACACATTCGACGATCTCACTAGCCAGATAGTGAGAGAGGTCAAGGGCAGTGCCCTTGCGAGGGTGCATGGGCGCTACCCCTTAACACATGTATTGATACTTAAGGAATGATTTGATTTGAAATGTGCATGTATATTGGTGATGTGGGCAGTAAGCTGGATTATTGCTTTATAGCCTGTGAACTTGTTTATTTTATTGTATATATAGGGAGGTAATTTATGGACGAACCTATTGAGAGACCGCATAGGTAAGTGAAACTGCAGTGAGGCTGGTATAAGGGAGAAAAGTCATTGCAAGCCCACTGTGTGCCGAACGCACGTGTGTTCGATTATAGATACTCTATGAAAAGTCCTAGCTACTTAATAGAGTTATCTTGGATTTATCAGATTACGAGGACAGTCAATTGTATCACCAAATGACTATTCGAGGCCAACATCAGTAGGGTAAGTTTGTTTTTGTAAATACATGTTTTATAATAAATGAATGATTTTACAAGCATGTGAAATGGTTTTTTATTTGATAAGATGTATTGCTTATGGTTATATGCATCAAACTACTCACAGATGATTACGGTTTTATTATCCACCAAAGTAGCATGTTAAGAAAGGGTGGCCAGCCCAATTGATTGTATTAAACTATTTACAAATTAATGAAATGTATTGCAATCATTGATTTAAATGAACATGTGTATATATACTTTCGAGTACAATGTGAAATGAAGCACAATATCTGTATTTGTAAATGCGTGTGCATGTATGTGTATATATATGTACTGTATTTACTCACTGACTATAGTTGTATACTCACCTCTCACCATTTCAACTTTCAGGTTAAGCACTTTAGTACTCACTGGGTTAGTAATAACCGTAGAGGGCCTTCACTACTCTGAGTAAGTTATCTTTTTAACTCACATTTGTATTAAGTCCAACTGGATAAATATACTTGGATTTTTGTAATGAAATTGTGAACGAACCATTTATGTAAATAATTATGAATGTTTAACCCAAATGATTATGATATTTCATTTATTTGATTGTGTTGCGGATGAATTGATTACGAAGATCAATTCTTTGATGATGTCCCCTAGATGAGAGATTGGTTTATAAACTATTTTCAAGTTTGGAAATTGACAGAAAAACATTATAGACTCTCTTGATACATTCTGAGTGTATAGGGTGTATCATGAGGGTCTGTGGTGATTATCACAGGTAGACCTCAAGTTCAGAGCGTGACATATAAGGAATTCGCGTATCCACAAAACTCATTTTATAAAACAACGCACTCTAATAAGAGATTTAATTCCCGTGTATAACCGTCTTGCCTAGGATCTCAAGCTCAAATATCTGAGCTAGTAGATTCCATATTGATTATCACCTGTCCTCATACAATAAGAACGCATTGTTATCAAACTTCTTTCACCAGACGTAGCTAGTGTAATGCAGTATACACAAGTGAGCAATATGCCTAAGTACAGAGAGCAGCCGTGACATCACTTATGTGATTAGTTACGTTTGTTCACATTCTCAAACGTATATACCTATGCTTATGCTCTTATGACATGAGATACATCATCTAACTATTAGCATCGAATACTAATCAGTGGTAATAACAAAACATGCCAATCATGCAATATCATTGTCCCAAGTAAAATTACCTCAACCGGGAACTGATTATGATGTATTTAAATCAAAGATTCGGTACTTATATCTATAACTCATTGTAAATAGAGTCTCGACACATAATATATCACGGGATCTCATTCTGCATTAAATATAAAATTAAAATTAGCAACTAAACAAATGAAAAATGAAATAATTGCCATTTTATGAATTGTAAATAACTTTATAACCAATTACAAAAATATATACACAAATGAGTAATATCCCTAAACCGTATAACATGATTAGTTCTAGAGTATATCTTCAACAGTACCGTACCACTCTGTCGATGACTCAGTGGCCACCAAACGCTAACAAAATTGTTAAAAATAGTTGTTCAATGAAAATTATTAATTATTTCTACTTATAAAATGAAATTATTAATTAAAATAAAATTAATAATCAAGAATATTAATTATTAAATAGAATTAAAGATTTATTTAAATATTTAAATTATTATAATTTTAAAATTAGATAAATTTATAAAAATTACAAAAAATACCGATTCTTGTTTATTACTTTTTAAATAGTTGGCAGAATTTTGAAAGTAAGGTTAAGGTTGTACAAATTGGTTAATGCTTGTATAACAAGGAGGAGAAATTTTTTAACATGATTCATCAAACAGATACAAATTTGATAAAAATTTATAGATTTTGGTTGGCATAAAGTGGTACGATTATTAAATGAATAACACAACTTGACACGATTAATATTTAAGTCAGATCAGGTTAAGAGTTTTTGACATGTAAACTCATTTATAACACGATAATTATTTGAACAATTATAACATACTAACTCATTTATGATTTAATAAATTTATTTTAATATTTAATTATATTTATCAAATTTTAAAGGTATTTAATTATATTTAAAATAAAATTGATTAGCATTTGAGTATATAATATTATAACTATTATAGAAATATGTTATAATATATTAAAAACATTTTAAACGGGTGATACCATTATAACATGTTTAACCATTTAATAATCGTGTCAAATTAGAGTTTTCAATTTTTTACATGATTATTAAAAAAGTCAAGTTCAAATTGGTCTCTATTTGATACAAATACAATATGATAATTTAAATTATTGTTTGTTGCAGCCATTTGTCCCCTAGACACAACTTTATAACAATATATTACTAATTAAGATGAAAATTTTGTTAATATATTAAGCAATGTATTTTTTAATAATTAATAACATGTAATATTTTATTAATAATATCAAATATCTATTAGATTGGCTTCCACTTCATGTTAGGATTATTCAATCATACAAGGATTAGGAATTCTTGAGTAAATAGGTTCCTAATCAAATAAATAAAAGAAAATATAATCCTAAATGAAAAGAAATCTATGCAAGAGTAGAAAAAGGAAAAAAAAACTATACAAATGGTGGCTTACTTTAATTTTTGCATTAAAAAAAAAGTGAATGAAAAGAAAATAAAGAAAATAGAGGAGAGAAGAAATTATAGGAGCAATAATTAAGTGATTATTTCTCTTTAACCTTTTTTTTATTTTATATATAACTCACTAGATGAAATTCTTTTTATTTTGTTCTTTGTGAAGAATCTAAAATATTATTTTTTGATATTGTGAGTCCCTAGTCTTGTTATAGAGAAGATATTTAAAAAAATATATTAATCATATTATTTGACATAGTAAAAGTTAATTTTGGATTACTATCCCATAATTTTTCCTATTATGATTTTTTCAAGTTAAAATTAGTGTTTCTTTTGTGGTTGTTTGTTTTTGTGGTATTTTATTTTTTTTTTCATTAATTATTGTGATATATAATCATATTTTAATAACATAAAGAGGAGAAATAATTGTTTCGTAAAAGTATTTTTAGTAGTTCTTTTCCAACAATATCAATTATTGATATTATTGTGCAAACTAAATCTTTATTTTAAAAAAAAAAAAAAGAAAAAGAAATCTCACTTGTCACATATTCAATAACTTATTAATCCAACACTAGTGTAAATTGAATACATAAGAATTTGAATTTAGCACCAATAAAAAACAACCATTAAATTAATCCAATGCTCGTATAAATTTTACTAGAAATTGTTTAATTCTTAATGTTATCTAAACTAAATTATAAAGTATGTTTGGTTGGAATAATGAATAGTATTAAGGAAAAGAACGAGGAAATGGAAGAAAAGGAGATGGAATAGAATGAGGGGAATAATATTCTTTTGTTTTAATTGGTGCACAAAATCATTGAGAGAAAGAATTCTAGTATATCTTGCTTGGACAAAATTACTCTTTTATTAAAATATAATAATTTATGTATTTCATAATTAAAATAATTAAATTATATTTATATTTTATTTCTAAATATAAATATAAAAATGAGTTCATCTTGAACTCATTTTTATTCAAGATTTATAAATTAAATTATATATGAATTTTCATAAATAAATTGATTTTGAATATAATTTAAATTTGATATCCATATATGTAAAAGTGTATTTAATTTTCAACAAAATTTATTAAATTCTATTATAACTACCAACATTATTACTTTATTTTTCTTATTTTATTTGTTTGCTAGTTTGTCTTTAAAAAAAATTCAAATTAAATAAATATAATTACACTAATAATTAATTTTTGTATAATAAAATTAAAATTATCAAATAAATATAACTATTTGCATTGCATGAATTACGATAAGTATAAGATTATAAAATAAAATTATAAATTAATATGTATATAAAACATATAAAAAAATTATTTATAATTAAAATAATGACAAAAATAATAATAACTATAACTTAATAAGATGATATTGAATTTATAATAAAAACAAACATTAATAATTATAAATTAATTTGTAAATGAAATAAATTAAAATAATTTTATATTAATAATTATAAATTAATTTTAAAATTTATATTAGAATTTTTAAATAATTTTAGTTAATTAAAAATTATAATAAAATATATAAACATTTTCCTGCACGAGAAAATAAGAATTCTTCGTTATTCCCCCTACTTGGTACAACCAAACCAATGAATTCTCGTTTCTTTAATGATTTCTTTCTTTTTTTGTCCCCTTTATTCTTCAAAGCACACATACCCCAAGAGTGTTAAATTTCATTATTATAAGTTCGTAAAAAAATTATAAAAATATAATATTATTTCTTTAAATATTGAAAAATTTTACTTAAATATATTTATTAATTTAACCCTAAAAAATAATTACATCAAAATAAAATTAAGTTAAAAACTTACTTAAATATTTGTAAATGTGTAATATGTCAAATTACTAATTTTTAAATGTTTATATTTAAATAAAAATAAATGCATTTTTATATTTTCATAAATTAAAATATGATACATTTATATTTCAAATAATAATAATAATAATAATAATAAATAGCTCACTTTAAAAGAAAAAGTGGAAATAGGGTAGTGGAACACTAAGAAAGAGATCTATTAAGCAATAAGATGAGATATTATTATTATTATATATTTTATGCATACAAATATGTGATATGCGCATGATGACCTTTTTATCTAAACTAAATCCATTAATTTGTTTGGATACAAAGGTTTAAAAACCAATTGTCCAATACCATCCAATATTGTTGCTCTATTATTTACCCAAATTGGATCATCAAATCCTTTAATTTTCACACATCATTCTTCCAATCATTTCAAGATTCTACCTCTTGTCTTCCACCAAAATTAATAATTCAAATAAAAAAAAAAAAAAAAGGGATTTAATAGTATCGCATTGTTTTAAAGTATTATCTTAAATTCTTTTATTTGTTTATTATTATTATTACAAATAAGACCAAAATTCAATACCACAAAGGGGCACCTCAATTCAAAATAAAAGAAAAAACATGACTTGAGCCAATTTCTTAATTCCGATATAGCCTTGTGAATCCTCTCGAAATACTTTTATATATAATTCACTCCAATCATATTTTTATCAAAACGTAATATTATACAATGCTTAAAGAAAGAAGAATGATTAAGACAAGGTTAGAGAGTGTCATGCTAGTAGTTGGAGTCCACCAACCAATTTAAATATTAGACCGGTTGGATCAGGTGGAGATGATCAGTTGGAATGGTGATTCATGCACTCTTGGCAAATGCTGAAAAATTGTCAGGTTATCATTCTATGCTTGCCAATACCAACTTATAGAATTAGCTTATAAGTTTCACCCTCAAGTTTGTGATTTGACAAGTATAGACAGTTAGTATACGATAACCAACAAAACTCTTCCATCTTGCTTTCTCACCAATTCAACATACAAATCCATTAAATAAAATACATTAGGACTAAAATGTATAAGCTGGAGCATAAAAAAAAACAAACAAATAAGTAAATAAATAAATAACTCTTCCATCTTGTAATGGCAGGCAACAGAAATCTATCAATGGGATGGCTCAAAATTCCTTCTAAACAACTGGAGTGCATAAGCACAAATAATTAGATTGGAATTGGCAAAATGGAGAAACCAACTCTTTGGGTTAAGTAAGTTTTGGAATGTTTTATTGTTTAAAAAAATTGTACAACATCAAGTAGTTTTACAAGGCATTACAATGAATCGTTGTCATGCCGACTCAAAAAGAAGCATGCATTATTAGTTTAGCCAAGCATCACGTTACATGATAAGCATGACTGTTTCGGTTCTGATTGATGAAGGCAAATGAATGATACAGAAAAACATAAAATGTCAAAGTCCCGACCTTTGGCACCCTCGCCTATAAAAGAAGCATGCATTATTAGTTTAGCCAAGCATCATGTTACATGATAAGCATGACTGTTTCGGTTCTGATTGATGAAGGCAAATGAATGATACAGAAAAACATAAAATGTCAAAGTCCCGACCTTTGGCACCCTCGCTTATAAAAGTTATATCATCTCTTCAATAGCTTTAGTACATCTCCAACCAAATGTAATGACCCAGTGACAAGAACCTGTATGTACAAAATAAGCATATACAGTTCCAGCTTACCACAAATAACTTCTACAACGATTGTTTTTGCATATAAAGGTAAACAATAAACAAAAAAAGCAAAAGAAAAGAAAAGAAATCTATGCTATTATTGTCCATCCAGAGAAAAGAAAGAAATAAAGGCTTCTGATGGT
>JAXCLQ010000015.1:9370365-9384773 GCA_035584115.1 Cedrela odorata
ATAAAGGACAAGGAGTGCATACTGCAGTCATTAGGGCACATGAGTCTGTTATACATCCGAGAGTCATGTATTGTTCAACTTTTAGCATATTTTAAAAATATATATAATTTGCATCATTTATTTCATTGTAGGAATTTCTGTAATACATTAAAAAGTTTCTGTATATCATTACCCAATTTACTGTATTAAGTGATTTATATATTTATGATTAACAATGTTTGTTGAATTAAAAAAAAAAAAACCAAATGTACGCATTTATACATGTAAAGAGAGTGAGACTTAGGGTGACGGTGGAGTCCGTTACCTGCCAGTAGCACTTCTGAGTTAGGAGTGTTACAATTAATCTCCGCATGAACAATATTTTATTATTGTTTTTAAGTCAAAACCGTATTTGTTGTGTAACATCCCCATTTCGAGGTGTTATCGGTAGGCGACAGGTCTGTCCTGTCACCCTAAACCTTACCAAATCCTGTTCACATGCATTCTTATACAATGTCGCGTCAATATCAATATAGACATAACAAGGCATCATGCTGCTACAGCTAATACTTTTATACAAATATACAATCTCAAATACCTCCTATATCACAAAATACCACTAGCGGCTACACATGGTAGTTTAATTACATACTCTATCAACAATACATGATATATAACATGTGACATGCAAAATAACACCATCAATTACTATGTGAGATGGACCCGACATAGTAGTGATTGTGACTGATGACTCCTCCTTTACGTCGTGTTTTCAAGTCGTTCTATCTACTCACCAAGTTATCAAATCCTACAAAAACTAAAAAGGAGAGGGGGTAAGTTCTACTTGATTCAGTGAGTAGATGTAGACACTAGATCATATCTCATTTTTAGGTTTATATTCATAGTTTAGCATTAAACACATAATGTCATATAATAATCCTTTCACACGCAAGAGAATTTTGCATAGTAGCATATATCACACATTTCACAAAATTTTATAATATGCTGGTATTTAAGGGCGTTACGTGTCGTCATCTCCTATGACACTAAGAAATACCGGTGCTTAGGGGCATTACGTACCGTCATCCCCACAAACATAAAAATAACCTACAGGTACTCTTGGGGTGGTATGTATAGCCATTCCCCAAGTTATAATTCAGTTACCAGAGGCGTTACATATTGTCATCCCCCTGTCACAACACAATCATCATATACAAACAATTTACAAGATTCAACATCTCAATATTTCATTTTGTATCATCACGTAATATATTTATAAGTATATATATATATAGGTAACAATCGTCACTTGCATCTATGTCCTATACATAGACATAAATAAATCATCACCTATCACTACTATTTATTATTATATAGTATAATCATCTAGGTGCATCTCAACACAACTTAGTATGATTTAAGCTGCATGTACATCTTACATAATTTCAATACTCGTTTCAAGTACAAACATACATAAATACACAAACAATCACTCATTCACTATAGTAACTGTGGTGTACTCGTACTACCGCGGTGTCGGCGGACGATCGGCTTGACGATCTACAGCATATATATATTACTATTTTAGATTTATTTTTTTATAACTAAATAGATACATAAATATGCTATGCATGAAACTTGACCATCCCCTCACAAGACTAAACCGAACTTGCCCCCCTTGGTCACCCGCACAATATATTCTACACCTTGAAGAATTCCAAAGTTGCAGTACATTTAAACAAGTAAGTTAATTTATTCTAAGTATCCAAAGACACATTCTATTATGTGTCTAGTTTCTACCACTTCTTGCAGATTCACATTTCAAGTCCGAACGCCCAAGTTATAGCTGTTTTTCGCCACCCTACTCAACGTAATCAACTATAAACTGTTGACATGACGACTTAGTTGTAACATTAAACTGGACTGACTCACTCAACCTCTTGATCTGATTTTTGGCTGTCGTGGCCCTATGTGTCTAGTTTTTGAAACATTTTACAGTTTGTCAATCTGAGTCTAGAACTCCCGGAATCCCCATTTTATTGTACCCTACACATAAATTTCTACAACCTACACTCATGCATTTCGCTCGTGAAACACCCCGTTCGGCACTCCGCTTACATGCGCTACCCTAAATATGTCTTACAACACTCTTATATATCAATTTTATCAACTCAAATCATCATTCGTTTGAACACACAACTAAGACCTATCAGCGTCGCAAGTTTTTGTTCTCGATTTTCGACAATATCTCACTAGTTGCATCAATACTTCGCAAGCTCATCGACTACATTTTGTACATTGTATTTTCATAATATAACCATAATTATACATATTTACATATTGCCACCATCTACCTTATGTACATCAAATCATTTTAACAACATAAATCCCACAACATAACACAAATTTTTATGCACAATATCAACTAACGCATACTTTACCATAAATTTAACATTTAATTTCTTTGTATATCACCTAAGCTTACTGTTATGGCTTCTTTCTTGTTGGTTTGTTTGCCTCTTAGCACTGCCCTTTTCTCAGCTAGGCTTGTTTCTCATTAGTTTCACCAAATTTTCTTATCAAGCATTGCCACTCACCCCAAACCAACCACCCAAAGTTTGTTTAATTTAGCCACAACCACAATTTCATCATTCCATCACAATTTTTACTCACACACACAGCAACAACTTCATAATTTAGTGACCATACTCACCTTTCTTCCTCAGCCAAAATTTAGCCACTTCTTCACTTTCCCATTTCAGTTTGCTAACTCACTTTCTCTCTCTCAGTCTTCCTTTTATTAGCCTTCAATTTGGCCAAACCTTGCATCAATTGAACACCTCCTCTTCCCCTCTAACTAACTTTTCATTTTATCAGCCAAAACAATTATTAATCAGCCAAATGGTGATCTATGCATGAAACTCTCAGTTTCTCTCTTTAACTTTTTCTCCCAATTCAGTTTTGTTTCATGTGATTTTAGCTTCCAAATTCAATTGACCGACAATGCATTGTTTTGATTTTTTTATAGCTTAAAGATTCATTTCCATATATGTCACATACAGTACAAACATTTCATATATATCTACGTGCATATTATTTAGGTACTTATGCTTATATGGTACTAATGCATTATATATAGATATATTTATTACATATACTTTATTTAGGTACTTATGCTTATATGGTACTAATGCATTAAATATAGATATATATTACATGTATTTACTTAGGTACCTATACTCATACCTTATATATATATATGTTGTAGCATTAACTTAACTTTTATTCATATTTGCCATACAACACTATGCATATATGTATTATTATTAATTTAAGTATCATATATATCTATATATACATACATATATATATATATTAATACATACGATATATATATATATATATATACTATTTATATATGTATTATTTCACAATCAATAATGTTACTCATATCTACCACTGTCATATGCGTGGATTATGTATTCTTATTTTGTATAATTATGTGATCATGACAGTTTGTTTAGATGAAAATATGTAAATTTAGGGTAGTAAAAAATGAGAATTAGAATAAATTAGCCACAAAAATTCATTGTTGAAAATCATGTAAATGACCTTAGTTAGTTAAACTTAGTGATATGGATAAAACTTAAGAAATTTTAGACAGTAATTCCACGAATATCATATTTAAAACATTTATATTGATTAATTGAACAGTAGAAGACATGATTTATATATTTATGGTATTAGGCTATGAGAATCTAGGAAAAGAATCAACTTAGTCAGAAAGATCGTTGGTGAGAGTGATTATCCTCCCATTGTAGTAAGTAAATTATGCATGCATTTTACTACTTTTGAAATAATATGATATCTGAGCATGTGTTTGAAAATAATATAAAAATTTTGAATTTTGAATGTTTTATATGCTAATACCTAATTCATAAAATGATTGTTAAAAATGATGTCGGTGTATGAATATTTATGAATGAAAATGATTTTATGGCTCTAGTCGTTAGTTAATGTTTATTCTGATTTGGCTGGGTCTCATGTCAAATGCCGAACTTGTGAGTTATTCAGATTTTTGTTTAACGTGCTACACACATTTTTGTTATGTTTAAAATGGAAAGATTGTCCACTTTAAGTTGAATACGTGATCACATTCTAGATCCGGGTCACTGTGGGTGCAGGTAACACTAACTGATTGAGTCATTCTAAAAATATTTGAAATATAAATGAATTATTGTGTTCATTGATCCGTTTGTGCAAATATTATTGCTTTGAAAAGAAAAGAAATATGTTTTGTATCACATCGATATTAGAAAAACTTGCATAATTTACTTACTGAGATTATATCTCACTCTTTATTGTAAAAATCTTATTTTTCAGAGAATAGTATGTAGAAGTGACAAAGGACACGTGTAATGTTAGTTAAGTATAAATGAAAATTTTGGTATATGTATAATTATAAGTTTGAGAACTAGTAATATAGATAACTCTTTGTACATGTAAGGAATTTAGAAATTATAGACATTTAAGAATCATGTAATAGTAATACTTTATATGAAATGATGTAGCATTATGTAATAATAATTGATTGAATAAGTATGAGAATGGGGTGTTACAAGTTTTCACTCAAATTTCATGGCCAAGTGATTACCCACTCTTCACTCATCAATTTGGTACCATTTTTAGCCGAGAAACAGCAAGGAGAAGCAGGAAATAAACTAAGGTTCTGAAGAAGAATTCGGGGCTTTGTGTTCAAATGATAATGTGAGGTTCCTACGGACTTCTATGAGTTCCAGGTAAGTCCATTAACTTGAAGTGCATAATTTTGGACATTTGAACATATTAGAAATCTAGGGTTACTGCTTACCCCAGAATTTACATTGAATTTGTGTAGGAAATTTATCTTTGTGTAATGAATTGGTATAATTGGAAGTGTATAGACATTGTATATGTGTTGAATGATCATCTGAAATGGGCATAATTCGTTTTAGACATAAATGTCGAATTTGGAAAGTATACATTTCGTTTAAGACAAAAATGTGCAATTTGGATCAATTACGGCCATGGGATTTCATTGTTAGAAATAAGATAAATGGCCTTAGTTAGTTAAGCCTCGAGAAATGCGCATGTGTCAATTAAAGAAATTTAACCATGTGTTCCACAAGCATTGCATAAGATACATTTAAGTTAAATTGATTTGAATTGGGGAACTTAATTTGTATATATACATGTGATACTAAGTTCTAAAATCCCGAGTGAAGTGCCGAGTAGACGCGAGGACCCATAGTAGGAGTGATTACCCTCCCCACGCAGTGAATAGATTTATACATACATAATTATATAAATAGAATGCATGTGATATTTATATTTATTACTTGTGTGTAAACTAGTGTTTCTATTGTTGAAATGAAATGAGAAATGAAATGCGTTTATGTGAATAATAATTGATATTGGGATGTGTTGATTTAATTGCTCTACAACTTTGAAGTTGTTTGGTCATACATGCTGAACAGGCGAGGAGGCCTATTGTATTTATGTTATATTTATTGGAAAATAAGTTGTTTAATGCTTGTATGTTTTGGTAACGAGGCCGGTAAGGCCGAATAGTGTGTTATGGCCAGTGGGCCAGTTGCATGGCTTTTACGCCTGCTTATTTACTATATATACAGGGAGGTAGCCTATGAACGGACCTATAAGAAGCCGTACAGGTGAGTGGGCAGCAATGGGGCTGTATAAAAGAGGTTAAGCCATGGTAAGCCCACTGTGTGCCAAGCACGTGTGTGCTGATATAGAAATCCTATAGAAAGTCCTGATGACTTAATCGGGATCTTCTGGATTTGATGGATATGAAGAGGACAGTCACTTTATCACCAAGTGACTACTCGAACCAACATCAGTGAGACGAGCTTATTTTATAAATGCATGTTTTATATAAATTAAATGATTTTTATAATGCTTAGGTAATGATTTCTGGTTTACAAGAATGCATTGTATATGGTTTTATGCATAACAAGCACACTGATGGATTTCAACATTACCTTGGCCAGGGTAGTGATCGAAACAACATGGCCAGCCTATTTTGGTTGTTTAAAATGGATGAAAACCATCTTTACAATTGTTTATAGTTATTGGTTGTACATGAAAATGAATGTATATGTACTTTGAGTATGTTAATAACGAAATCTCAATATCATGATTTAGAAAGGTATGTGTACATGTATGCGTTTACTCATTGAGTATAGTTGTATACTCACCCCTCACCATTATAACTTTTAGGTTGGGAACATTAGTCCTAGCCGGGCTTGTGATTACGGTAGAGAGCTTACGATGTTCTTGATAGGTCCTCTCATCTTGACTCACATGTTTCTGTCTCGAGTCCACTAAATATGTATTTTTGGATATATATATATATATATATGTATTTTTCTGGGATATTGGTTTATTTTGGATTTTAAAGAGAAATTATAAACTAGTTGATCATGTTCAAACTTAATATTTTGTTTAACCCATATGTAATGTTTTGAATTGATGATTTTATTAACTATGTATGTTGTGGATGAATTGATCACAGAGATCAATTCTTTGATAAGAATAATCCCATGGATGGGAGTTCAATTATAAACTGTTTTTAGGTTTTTGGGTAATTGATTTGATAGCCTTACAGGCTCTTGTGGTACATTCTGGACATAAAGGGTGTATCATGAGAGTCTGTAGCGATTGTCACAGGCAGACTTCAAGGTCGGGACGTGACAGTATGGGTATGTGTATTTGATGAAATACAAATCTGAATCCTTTGAAAAGTTTAAAGAATTTAAGAATGAAGTAGAAAAATAAATTGAAAAGAATATTAAAATTCTACGATCATATCGTGGAGGGGAATACTTGAGTACGGAGTTATAAGAATTCTTGAAAGAAAATGACATTATTTCCTAATTTACTCTACCTTATACACCATAGTTAAATGGTGTAGTAGAAAGGAGGAATCGTACTTTATTAGATATGGTGTGATCAATTATGAGTTTTATAGACTTGTCATTATATTTGTGGGGATATGCGCTACAAACTACTGTGCATATTCTTAACAGAGTCCTGTCAAAATCAATTCAAAAGACTCCGTATGAGATATAGAGTGAAAGAAGCCCAGTCTCATGTATATCAAAATATGGGGTTGTCCAACTAATATTAAGCTAGTTAGCACTAATAAGTTGGATGTAAAATCAGAAAAGGGTCGATTTATTAGACATTTTAAAGATTGTTTAAGATACTATTTCTACTTTTCTTCTAATCAAAAAGTTTTAATCAGTAGAAACGTCCACTTCTTAGAAAAAGAGTTCTTCCAAGAAGGTGTTATAGGAAGAAAAATTGAGCTTATAGGCTAAAACTGATGATGCTGATGCTGAATAGTTTAGTCAGCATACCTCAGTCCCAGTTCTTGCTCGAAAATCTTCTAGAGTATCGCAACCTTTAGAGCGATACGAATTTCTCCATGAGGAAGATTTTGAATAGTTCCTAGTGGAAGAAATTAATCATGGTGATTATTCTAGAAGTTATAAAGAAGCTATCTTGGATAGAGATTTAGGAAAATGGCTAGAGATAATGGATTTTAAGATTTAATCTATGCATGCCAACCAAGTCTGGACACTTGTCGATCCACCAGAAGAAAGTGTTTCTATTGCTATAGTGGATCTTCAAGAGAAAGATTGGTTAAGGATCGCAAGGTAAAGACCTATAAAGCCCGACTAATAGTGAAAGGGTATACTCAGAAACAAGAGTTGGATTATGAGGAAACCTTTTCGCCTATGGCTATAATTAAGCCCATCTAGATGATGTTAGCCGTTACAGCATACCATGATTATGAGATCTGGCAGATGGATGTAAAAATCACATTCATCAATAGATATCTTGAGGAAAATATCTATATGCAGCAGCTCATAGGTTTTGTATCCATTGCATATAGAAATAAGGTATGCAAGTTGCATTGATCTATTTACGGATTGAAGTAAGATTCTAAAAGCTAAAATTTACGATTTGATGAGGTGATCAAATCGTTTGGTTTTGAGAAAAACCTAGATAAACCCTTTGTTTATAAATGGGTTAAAGATTATGGCATTATGTTTCTCGTATTATATGTAAATGACATATTACTGATGGGAAATGACATAGGCATGATGATTGAGGTGAAACTCTGGTTATCCAGAACTTTCATAATGAAAGATTTAGGACAAGCGACTTATGTTCTTGGAATTCCCATCTATAAAGATAGAGAGAAGAGGGTAATAGGATTATCCCAGAAATTGTACATAAAGAAAATTTTGAAAAAGTTTAACATGGAGAACTCTAAAAGAGGTCTCTTGACCTTCAATATAGTTTACATCTCTCTAAAGAAATGGGTCTAAAGATGATGAAAAGGTGCAGCGGATGAATATTGTTCCTTATGCTTAAGCTATAGGTAGTTTAATGTACGCAATACTGTGTACACGACTTGATATAGCATATGTTTTTAGTGTTACAAGCAGATATCAAGCCATTCTAGGGGAGAAACATTGGCCGGCAGTAAAATCAATCCTTAAATACTTAATAAGGACTAAGGATTTTATTCTGAGTTATGGATGTCAAGAGTTGATCATTCAGGGATACTCATGGTATCATGTTTCTCATATTAAATATAGATGACATATTACTTATAAGAAATGACATGGGCATGAAGACTGAGGTGAAACTCTGGTTATCCAGAACCTTCTTAATGAAAGATTTAAGAGAGGCGACCTATGTTCTTGGAATTCGCATCTATGGAGATAGAGCGAAGTGGGTATTAGGATTATCCCATAAATTGTACATAGAGAAAATGTTGAAAAAATTTAACATGGAAAATCTAAGAGAGATTTTTTGCCCTTCAATTACGGTCTTCATCTCTCTAAAAAAATTGGTTCAAAGACCGTTGAAAAGGCATAACGGATGCGTACTGTGCCTTATGCTTCAGCAATAGATAGTTTAATGTACACAATGCTATGTACAGAACCTGATATAGCATATGTTGTAAGTGTTACGAGCAGAAATCAGGCTAATCTAGGGGAGAAACATTGGTCAGTAGTAAAATCAATCCTTAAGTACTTGAGAAGGACTAATGATTTGATTCTGAATTATGGATGTCAAGAGTTGAGCATTCAAGGATACTCATATTCTGACTTTCAATCAGATATGGATGATAGAAAATCTACATCCAAATTCATTTTTATATGTAATGGAGGCGCTATCAGTTAGAAGAGTTCCAACCAAATGACGACAGCAAACTCCACTACAGAAGTTGAGTATATTGCTACTTCAGAAGCTATAAAGGAGGCTATTTGGATGCTCAAGTTCGTGTCTGAACTAGGTGTTGTTCCTAGCACCTGTTATCTGATAACCGTATTCTGTGACAATATCGGAGCTATTGCACAGGCAAAAGAACTAAGAGCACACCAAAAGTTTAAACATATTTAATGTACATATCACATTTTGAGGGAGTTCGCTGGGGCTGGAGAGATTTTTGTACAAAAAATAGCTTTAGCGGATAATGTTACTGACCCACTCATTAAGGCGATAACACTAAAGCAGCTCGACATATATATTGAAAAGATAAGTATTAGATACAACATCAAATGATTTTAGTGCAAGTGGGAGATTGTTAATGTATGCCCTAGAACCCATTCGTGTTGTCGAGTTTAGGGTTATGGATTTTGTATTATTTTATGTTGTCAATGAAAGAAGAGTTCTTTATTCATATACATAAGCTGCTTTCTTTATTGAATCATGCTATATAATAAAGTATAGGTGTGAAATGTCTAGATAATTTATTTAATAGTTAAATAAAATTATCAAAATTTTTCCTTACGGATGTGATATTGAAGTGCAGAATTAGAATTTTATTGTCACAATAAGGATATTTTTAGGATTTCACTCTGGATAAGAATATAATTAACTAAGCCATGTATTATATATATACATATATTAGGCCCAATTTAATTAGTTTAGGTCTAAGCCCAAAAATCCATTTTCTTTTCTACAATTTTCTACAAAATCTCAATCATCCATTTGGCTTCATTTAAGCTATGATTTAAGAATTAGATAAGGATGAATCTTAGCTATTCATTTATTTTAAATGGTAGGCATTAGTCTTGGCCATTGGATTAAAAGAATTAATCAAAGCCATCCATTTCATTTAAATGTAAATAAGAAATAAATAAGTAATTCAAATTCCAATTGAATTCATACATTTACGTAAGAGAAGGAAAGAAAAGAAGGAAAAGGGAGAAAAGAAAGAAAGGCAAAAAGAAAGAAAAAGAGAGAGAGAAGAAAAAATTGTAAGTCTTGTTATCCATGTGTTTTATTTTGATTTATATATATAGAAATATTGGAAACTTAGTTGTGAAATGTAAAGATTTAGTTTAGAAGTAGGGATTGAAATTGAATAAATTGTATTTGTACAATGTAGATGTAGGAGCATGAAATTTAGGGTGAGGAATTATTATTATGAGA
The DNA here is from genome assembly GCA_035584115.1 of Cedrela odorata. Classification (NCBI taxonomy): domain Eukaryota; kingdom Viridiplantae; phylum Streptophyta; class Magnoliopsida; order Sapindales; family Meliaceae; genus Cedrela; species Cedrela odorata. The sequence continues at coordinate 9,380,863 of JAXCLQ010000015.1, forward strand.
AAATATTGATTTATGTATGGTTAATTTAAAATTTGAGATAAATAGATATTGATGATAGTTAAATTAAATTTGTTGGAAATTGGTAATTCTGAGATATGATTTGGAATTAGATATATAGATTGTTTTAATGTGTATTTATATGGTTTGGATGAAATTAAAATGGGAAATGGTTATAAGTTTATGTATAATGTGATTATGGAAGGATATTAAATAATATGAAATGATAAGGTTACTAGATTATTCATGAAATGAAACTATAGGCAATAGTACTTCGAATAATTGAAATTGGTAAGCTAGGGATCAACATAATTATGTTTAAGATTTTGTAATAGGAAAGCGATATGTTTTTGATGAATTGAATGAGGTGATGAATAGATGCCTCAATAAACGTCTACTAAGTGTATATGCATTGCATACATTGCATTGAGGTCACATGTTTGGAAAAGAAAAAAAAAAGTAGTGTATTAATACTCTGTGAGTGAACAAATGGTATTTAGGTGCTGACACTATATAAGGGATACTGCTCAGCGAGGGGACTAGATCTAAATTAGGTTACCCTTCCATGCACTATGAGTAGATGGATGTGTATTCAAAGTTTTTAAATAAAATAATTCAAATGTTTAATTGTTTTACGGATCTAAGAATTATGAATACTTGACAAGTATGAAATTTAGAATGTTTGGAGTAAGGGTAAGTTTAGAAGATGTGTTTGAATACTTATGAAATTCTTCTATGGATGGATAATTTCTGATAAATCTATTTTGTGTTGATATTTGATAAATATAATAAAAGATGTTACTCAAATTTTTATGATTTCAAACAATGGTGTAAGTGCTCGATATGAGTACGTCTGTACACAAATATTCTAGCTCTTACTAGAGAAAGAGGTAAGAGAGAGGGTACATATTTCTCCTTTACTAGAGAAAGGGGAAAGAGAGATGTTACCTATTTCCATTTTTACCATTTGTGTAGGATAAAAGAAAGGTTACTACTGGATAAGTTAGTGTTTGACACTGTAACCCTTATTCGGGCTAACATTAACGAGTGAGGTTAATAAATTTTTATTTTATATAACGATGTGAAATAACTAGTTAACAGGTCTTGAGATGTCAACCAAAAGCGTACTAGGAAAATGTCTTGGGAGATAGTTTATTGGTAAGCCCAGATTCTTTTGTTGGACCATCAACAAATTTTTATTATTTGTGTTGATTATGAGTAAATGATTTAAATTATCACAAAATGTTATATTTTTAAAATATGACACTCTTACTTCTGTTTTATGTTTTCGGTTCACTATCATCCACCTATTCACTGAATTTATACTCACGTTTTATTTTTCTTAAAAACATTTTCAGATTAGAAAATTTCAAGGAGGTCGTCAATCCACACCCCAAGCCTTAATTGTCATGACCGCGTATTTAGGCATAATAATAATACATACTACAATCTTATAAAATGTCATATATACTTGTAACACTATAAGTATTAAAATGATACATATGTATATATTATTTGTATCATGTATATGGATATTAATTAAATTAATGTCAATACATATATATTTATATATATAACGCATGGGGGATGTTTTTAAATTGTAAAAGGTTAAAACTAAAAACAAAACTAATAAAGACCACATAAATAAGCCAACATTTGTATCATACATGTACATATATATATATATATATATATAAGCATGGCCATTTGCTTTAAAAGCCCTATTTGCCTTATATTATTTTCCATTCGGTTAACATGCATTTATGTACATTTGACATTACAAAACTAAAACACATGTTCAATTGTTTATCATACTCTTATGTATACATAACTATAACCCATTGGCTATAAAGCTTCTTCTTCATTCAGATTGTTTCATTTGTTTTAAGTCTAAAGAAACCAAAAGTCGAATTTGAGAGAGAGAGCACAAAGACAAACTGAGAATTACCAAGCTTTGCATGGGTGAAGAATCCTTGGCCAATTGAAGGGAAATTCGGCCAAATTGAAGCAAAGCCGAAGAATTAATGTATGGTGGCCAGAAAGTGAAGAATTTGGCTGGGATTTAGAGAGCAATTGAATGGAAATTAAAGAGTGAGAAGCCTAGAGAAACCAAGGGTAGCAAAGGAGAAACTAAGAGAAGCCTTTCATTTCATGGAGGAAATTTGGCCGATTGAACATGTATGTGTAGCTGATTTGGAGGTGAATTTGTGATTGAAGTGATTTAAGAAGAAAAAGCATGTTGGCCGAGAGTGAGAAGGCAAGAAAACAGCAGGTAGAAGGTATTCCAGCAAGTAAAGGTAAGTCACAATGTGTTGAGTTGGTAAATATAGTATTTTGAATGTATTACCTAGTGTTTGTGCATTGATTTTGTTGTATTGTGAAATTTGTTATAGTTGAAATGATGGTTATGTATGAAGTAAATTCGGGCAGTGTTGTTGTGTGAAAATTATGGTTATGTTGTAAAAAATGGATATACGAAGTGAAACCGATGAGTTTGAGGAGCGTTATGAGTGTGTATGTTGTGTTGCCAAAAAATCAAAACACAAACTTGCAACGCTGGTAGGTCGTAGTTGTGTATTCATATGAAGTGTATTTTAAGTTGATAAAATTGTAATATAAAAGTGTTATAAGACATGTATGGGGTAACGCACGTGAGAGAAGTGCCGAACAGGGGATATTGCGAGCGAAACACATTAGTATCAGCCATAAGGAATTTTTGCGTAGGGTTCGATAAAATGGGAATTGCGTGAGTTTCAGATCTCGGATTAAGGAACCATATAATTTTGCATAAACTAAACATATAAGGGCACGATATAGCCAAAAATTAGGTTAAGATATTAAGCAAGGCAGTACCAGATTTGGTAGGAATCGAGCTACCTTGTTGACGATTCATTGTCGATTACACTGAGTAGAGCGGCGAAAACCTGTTGTAACTTGAGTATTTGGACTCGAAATGTGAATCCGTAAGAAGCGATAGAAAGTAGACACATAATAAAATGTGTTCTGAGAAACTTAATTGGTCGAGGCAATTGAAGGAGGAAGAAGCTGGGATGAGTTGGATTAAAGGAGAACCGAATTGAAGCAAGGTGTTGATGATGGCGAAATAGAGGAGTGAGCATGATGGCCGAAAGCTACCAAAATAAAGGTGCAAGAATTGGAAAATTGGAATTAAAATTGTGGCCAAATTTCAATTGCTTGCTTTGTTCTTCTTTCCCCCTTCGTTTTGTCTTCATCTTACATGCTTGAATTAACAAACTAAAGAAATTGAAGTGTGAGAAGCTGAGAGAACCAAGGGTAGCAAAGAAGAAACCGAGAGGAGACTTGCATGAGGAAATGGAGTGTTGGCCAAATTGCAAAGGAGAGTGGGGGAGAAGCTGAATTGAAGTTGAAACCATGAAGGAAATAAAAATGGCCGAATGGGCGGACAAGGAAAGAGTGTTGACTGAGAGTGGGAAGCAACAACAGAATAGGGAGGAAGCAATTTCAGCAAGTAAAAGCTAGGTAAGGTGTGTTAACTTTTTAATTTTAAGCTATAGTTATGTTTATGTAATGTTTGTGTGTAAATTGAGATATATGATGCAATTTGTTCTGGCCCAAACGATGAAGCATGCATGAAATGAATTGGTATAGTATTGCTATGTGGGAGTTGTTGTTAACGTGAAAAATGGATGTGCGAAGTGAAACCAATGAGTTTAAAAAGTGTTAAGGTGGTAGGTTTGTGTCGTTAAAAAATCAGAACACAAACTTGCAACGCTAGTAGGTCACAGTCGTGTGTTCATGTAAGGTGTGTTTTAAGTTGATAAAATTGTAATATAAGAGTGTTATAAGACATGTATGTGGTAACGCACATGAGCGGAGTGCCGAGTGAGTGAGAGTGTGAGCAAAATGCATGAATGTCGACTGTAGGTAATTTC